>CANUEY010038386.1:0-13646 GCA_948099555.1 Croton setiger
TCATGAATTACCGGTAACACTTTTAAATGCGAAAGTGTTTTGGCAAAATTAAATGTTTAACAACCATTTAATTATTTGATTAGTATGTATTTATTCGAATAAATTTTAGTTATTTAAAAAATATTAAAAATTAAGCGTAAAAAAATAAACCTTTAACAAATTAATAATTAAACAGTTAAAAGTAATTATACTAAACGTTACAAAAATATTTTCTTGAGTTTTGACCTTCAAAAGTGTTGCGGAACACATTGACAAGCCATGTGCAGTGGATGATGTGGGCCGTACATTTAATTTTAGTTCTATTTTTGAAAAAGTTACGATTATATCTATATATTTTCATATAATTAATTATTTTGCCCTCATCCTCTTTAAATTAACAGTTTATGTTTTAGTTTAGTTTTGTCCAAAATTTTATGCTTCCATTAAAAATTAATTTAATTTTCTATTAAACAGGATCATATATTATTATATTATTTTCATAAATTAAAAAAAAAAACAAAGAAAAAAAGGGAATGGAAACCGATCAACACAAAACACAAGCGTTCATAGTGCATGTTTTGTTTGGATTTCATATTCCTTTGCTTTGCTTTGTTTTTTATTTTATTTTATAAAAATAATATAATAATTTATCCAGGGTTACATTAGTAAAGTGACTCATTTTTAATTATAAATTGCTTAATTTCTAACTAAAGGATAAGATTGCGAACGCAAAGAATTAGAGGGATAAAATAATTAATATGTGAAAATATATAAATAAAATTGTAATTTTCTTCAATTTTTTTAATATTGTAATTCTATGTGAAAAAAAAAATTTATAATTATATTTGTTTTTTTATTAACAATAACTAGAATATGTGCTTTTTGCCTCAAAATTTGTATATTTTATTATATTAAAAGCGTCATAAGTAAACCATTTTGGTGAAAAAGAGAGGAGATTAACTTGACCAAATATGATTGTGGCGTATAGCTTCAAAAATCTCAAAATTTCAATAAATTAATTTGACAAAATGAACGTTGACCGGAACTAAATCAACTTCAGAAAGTAAATGTTAGGTAGGAGACTAAATTCCAATTCAACTTAAATCAATCAAGTCACTAACTTGTTATGCAAAATGCTGGGAGATCACATTTTGGGAAAAAGAATTAGGGTGGCAGTGCTACGCATATCTACAATTATTTTTCCATGTAAGGAAAAAACAATAAAGATAAAAAAGTTCTTGTTAAAGTGAAAAGTGAAAACCTTTTTTCTAGGAAAAAACATAAAATAAATTTAAATTAAGTACATGACTTCTATAAAATTTTTCTCCACCACTGTTTCCGTTTCTACTTCAAGGTTCGACACTGGCTCTTCTAATTCATCATGGGCGACTTTGCCGCTTGCGTAATCATTCGGTCTCGTTGATCTATTTATTTTTTAATTTAACAAAATGGTAATATAATATAATTTATAATTATATATTATTTAAAAATAAAAGATTAGACTAGAAGAGGTTAAATGTCTAATTTGTCCAATTTTTTAATGGAAAATTGCTAAAAATTAACCGAAAGACTAAATCGTATATAATAGAAACAAAATTCAGGGAAAATCAGAGACAAAGTAGTAGATTATGTCCAAATTCAGAAATAAAAATGTAATTTTTCCAAAAAAAGATAACTGGATTTGTACAAAATTTAATAAAACGAGTAACAATAAAATTAAGGAAAATAGTAATGACAAAATTGTTGGTAAGCAGTAAGCACCATACATAATTTATACATTATTTAAGGACAGAATTGTGTAGTACGTATGTGCCATTACATAATCAATGATGAATGTTTTGGAATTTTTTTAAGAATTTAAGCGGGGCATTAGGGCTGTAAAATCCCAAAATTTGTAAGTATCTATCTGTGATTGATTAACAACAAAGACTTGGACAACAATTTCACCATGAGTTTTCGAATTGTAACATAATCTCGTATAAAAAAAGTTGGAATGTCTTTCACTCAATTCTAAAATTTAAACTAAATTGAAAAAAAAAAAATCTTTTTGAGGATCATCTCAATTAATATATAATTTAACGTGATTATAGGTGTCAAATTGATTCTCAGTTTGTTAGTAATGTTACTGTTAGTTTAATAGAGGAGGATAGGTAGAGAAAATGAGCACTAGTATGAGATGGTAAACTTTTGTTGCTCAGTCGTTTAGAAGTTGTGTCTGTTTGGTGGTTTCGCAAGTAATCTAATGAATTACCATATGTGCATCTCATAATTATGCTAGCTTTCATATATGGGATACTGTTCCACAATGTATTACTAAGGATAGAATGTATTACCAAAGATAGAGGGAGAAGTGAGTGAGAAGTGAAGAAACAAATCATAGAGAATTGAAGAAATTGAAGAGAGATTTTGAGAAACTATATAGTGTTTTTTTCTGTGTATTGTATGTGTATTTATATGTATACTATTATCCTATCTGTATACAAAATGAATTCCTAATACAATTAGTATAAATTATTCTACTTGTAATTAGACTATAATTCTAATTAAATTATTATTGAATTTTTCTTGATTTCCTTCACTCCCTCTCAAGCTAAAATGTGGTATCACACACATTTAGCTCGCACCACACTTTTTCAAATGATGTTCCATTAATTGTCTTTGTCAAAACATCTGCAAGTTGATCTTCTGAACAAATGTATGAAAGTGTTACTACACCTTCTTCTAACTTTTCCTTGATGAAATGTTTGTCTATCTCAACATGCTTAGTCCGGTCATGTTGGACGGGATTCTCTGCTATCCGAATAGCAACTCGGTTATCGCAAAGTAAATTACATGGTTTTTTCACAGGGAATCCAATTTCAGCTAAAAGCTTCTGTATCCATAAAACTTCTGCTAGACCTCGAGTTATTCCTTTAAATTCTGATTCTGCACTCGATAGGGCAATAACCCTCTACTTCTTACTCTTCCAAGTCACTAGATTTCCTCCTACCGAGGTAAGATATCTAGAAGTTGATCTTCTATCTACTTTGTTTCCTGCCCAATCTGCATCTGTGTAAACCTTAACCTCAAGATGTCCATTGTTTTGAAACAGAATTCCTTTTTTAGATGTTCCTTTTAAATACCTCACAACTCGCATGGCTGCCTCCATATAATCTTCCTAGGGTTGATGCATAAACTGAACTGAGTATGCAATATCAAGACGAGTATGAGATAGATAAATTAACTTTTCGATCAAGTGTTGATATCGCTCTTGATATGCCTGCTTTGCTCCTTCAGTGATAGTCAACCCATGATTTACTGTAATTGGGGTTTCTGCTGGTTTACAGTCTACCATACCTGTCTCTACTAGTAGGTTAAGAATATATTTTCGCTGAGATATGAAGATACGCGTTTTTAACCAAAGTACTTCAATTACCAAGAAATACTTGAGACTTCCTAAGTTTTTCATCTTAAATTGTTGAAATAAACTTTCCTTTAGTAGAGTCATTTCTTCTATATCATTGCCTATAATGACCATGTCATCCACATAAATGATAAAATAAGTAATCACCTTCCCTTTCTTTCAAAATAGAGTATGATTTGCATTGCTCTGTTTATATCCATACTTCTTCATTGCTTTAGGGCACCTTCCAAACCATGTCCTTGGTGACTGTTTTAACCCGTACAATGCCTTCTTCAGTCGGCACACTTCTCCATCCTTAAATTTTTCAGACATACTTGGTGGTGCTTTTATGTATACTTCCTCTTTAAGATCTCCATGAAGAAAGGCATTCTTCATATTAAATTGAAGTAATGGCCAGTTTTTATTAGCAGCTATAGAGACCAACACCCTAATAGTATCAATTTTTGCTACTAGTGAAAAAGTCTCTGAGTAATCAATGTTATAGGTCTGTGTATACCCTTTGGCTATTAGTCTCGCTTTGTATCTTTCAATCAAATCATCAGCCTTGTGTTTTATCGTGATAACCCATTTACATCCAACAAGTTTCTTCGCTGGTGGGAGCATGCACTTCTCCCAAGTTTCATTTTTTTCCAATGCCTCAATTTCTACATTCATTATTCGGTGTTATTCTTCCTTGACCTGAGCTTTCTAGACATTTCTGGGTAAAATCTCAGAATATACTGCGGCAGAAAAACCCTTAGCACTCTATGTTAACTTTCCTTCTGCCGCATTAGTTATCGGATATATGGATTTTCTGGGCATATATTCAGGTTCAAACCGTTCTGGTGGTACTCCTTTAGTGGATCTTGGTGGGAGTACATAAGTTTTTTGTTCAACTACCGATTCATTTGTCTCCCCCTGTTCTCTTATCTCTCATGTGTTAAATTCAATAGAATGATCAGCAGAATGATCATTTGAGTTTTGTGTACTTACCTCGGATGGATCAGACGTAGCACCAGTATCTTCATTTGGTGACTGTACTAAGTCTAGAGGCATCTCGGTGGTTCCGTCTACTGGCTCTGCTGGGACTATTTTAGGCCACACTGGACTTGACACTCAACTTAGTGGGTCACTATTATTCTCCCCCTGACAACTATGTTGGGTGAAATAATAAAAATCAGTCTCAAGGAAATTACAATCTATCGTTGTATATACCCGGTTTGTAGATGGTTTATAACAACGACATCCCTTTTGATGAACTCCATATCCTATAAATACACATTTGACTGCACATGGATCTAATTTAGTTCGATCAAACTTAGGTATATGAACATAGACCGAGCATCCAAAAATTCATGGTTTAAGGCTCAACGTAGAGGGAACACTAACATGCTGTGAAAGTTCCTGGATGGGGGTTTTAAACCCGATGGGTTTAGTTGGAAGATGGTTAAGAAGGTAAATAGAGGGTGCTACCGCCTCAGGCTAAAAAAAGGTAGGAATATGAGATTCAATCATAATGAATGAGTCATTTCAAGAATAATTCTATTTTTTCGTTCAGTGACTTCATTTTCTTGAAGGGTATGTGGACACGAGGTTTGAATCATACCTCAGTCTCTAAAGAAATTTTGCATAGTGGAAAATCTATAAACTCCACCCCATTGTCAAATCTAAGTATTTAAATCTTTTTATGATACTGTGTTTGAATCATTTCATAGAAGGCAATAAATTTGGAAGCAACCTCTGATTTATTCTTAAGAAAGTAAACCTATGTCATTCGTGAACAGTCATCTATAAACAATACAAAATATTTAAACTCAATATTATTCATGCAAGAACCAGAATTCGGGTCGAGGCCCCACATATCAGAATGAATTAAGGAAAAAACAGTTTTTGTTCAAGTGTTTGAAGGTTGATATGACTGTTTATGACTCTTAGACAAAATACAAGTTTCACAAGAAAAAACTTGTTTCTGGGAAAATATTGTAGGAAATAACATACGAAGATACTCTTGTGAAAGATGACCCAACCTTCGGTGCCACAGCCATTGTTACCTACTAACAGTTCCATGAGTCAGCCCTGCAGTTCCGTGGTGAGCCACCTCATCAACATAGTATAGTCCTCCATGCTTAGTGCCACTCCTAATTAGCTTTCCCGATTGAATATCCTATACAAAAATTTGGATACATTAATACCATCTAATTTAGTTCTTCAGTAAAATGACTTATAGATAATAATTTGCATGATAATTTTGGAACATAAAAACAGTTTTTCAGTTTAAGCGTTAGTGTGATTTCTACACATCCAGCTCCACAAACTGCGGACAAATCACCATTAACATTTTGAATAACTGTCCTAGTTGTGTTTGACTGTTCAATTATGTCTTTTTGATCGTGTGTCATTGTATTCGTCGCACACGAGTCTGGGAGCCATCTTCTGTTTTTTCCAATCGGTCCAATTTCTAGGTTTACATTTGATTTGGGTCTTTTTGCATCATCATTACATCTTCTGGACTGATTAAGGTCTAGGTTATAAATGGAGGGGCTGTTTCTGTAAAAGTCTCCTCCTTTATAACCTTCAGTTTCGGCCCCAAGAGAAGCTTTGCGTCCCTTCCTAGTTCACCCTTCTTCTTGCGTTTCACTCTTTTCTCTCCCTTTGTTAGGGTTACAGAATACTAACCCTATGTTAGATGTCTTCTCCTTCTGTTTCACTGTTTTCTGTGCCTGTGGCCCTTGCTCTGAAGCCAACGCTTCGGTTGCTGTTGGTACCTATAGATTCTCTAAACTCTTCTTTTATGCCTTGTCTCTTGGATCTCCACCCTTCTGGATATCAAATCAGTTCAAAGCATTCTTCTTTTCTGTGGCGAAACTTCCCACAGTGGGAACACCTGATATTGTTCTTGTCACCACCGCGTGATAATGATTAAACCGAGGTAGTTTTTCCAAACCCTGAGCGTGGCTGGGTGGCATAACCAGTATCAATCGTTTTTATTTGAGTGTTCCCAGCCACCGCCTTGTTGCCTGGAGGATTGACACTCAGTCCAGCCCCAATCCCTGAGGCTGATGCCGATGATGGCCTATTGGATTGAAGCTCAAATCCCATGATGAGTCTTATGTCCCTTTTTGTTCGAATGACACTAAAAGCTTTTTCTGGTGTGGGCTTTGGATCCCTCTTCTCAGAAACTCATCCCTTACTCCTGCGAGAAATTGGTAAAGTTTTAACTCTGATCTCAGTTTGTTGAATATTTCTATACCCTAGTTGCATTCCATTTGGTTTGGTTGCCTGGTTTCAATCTCTCTCCAGATTCGCTGGAGGTTATTGAAATACTGCTCTATGTTGTCTTCTCCTTTTTTCATATTGTTTGCTTTAACTGTGAGATCATAAATCTGAAAGCCATTCTATAAGTCTCTGGCTGTTGGGTATTCACAGTAGTTGGCGAGTAGGTCGCGTTCCATATTATCTAACATCCAGGAGCAGGCCATTAAATCTGTCTGCTCCCACTGTGTATATTCTTCAGTTCCTTTTTTAGGTGCAGCTGGAACTCCAATGATATGGCTTAGTTTCCCTTTGCCTCCGATGGCTATTCTCATCAAACGGGCTCAAAGGGAGTAATTCTTCTGTCCTAATTTTCATTGAGAATTATTGGATGAATGATTGATTGTTGTTGTTTGGTCTGTGATGGCAGGTTTTGAAGCAAAGCTTCCAGTTGTGCCTCCAACATCTCTATTGAGGCTAGTTCTTGGCCAGAGCTCACACTCCCACCATCGGATTCTGTCATTATCTCAGAACAGAACAAGTGCTCTGGTAAATGATGAAGTTGAGATTGAATCAATCCAAATTGATTGACAAACCAACTCTAATACCATGAAGAAACAAATCATAGAGAATTGAAGAAATTGAAGAGAGATTTTGAGAAATTGTGTTGTGTTTTTCTTCTGTGTATTGTACATGTATTATAGGTATACTATTATCCTATCTGTATACAAAATGGATTCTTAATACAATTAGTATAAAGTATTCTACTTGTAATTGGACTATACTTCTAATTAAATTATTATTGAATTTTTCTTGATTTCCTTCAAGAAGCGCCATTCAATAGTAATGAAAATGCATGCAAATGTTTAGACTTAGACTTATTTATATCTTTACTCATTTAGAATGATTCCATCTACTCTTGTTGTTTAAAATTTTCAGTATTTTAGTACAACACACATACACATACATATACACATACACACACTCTCTCTCACATATTTCCCTTCTTTCTATAAACCACCTTTTAGAACTTTTGGGTTGTGGCTATTGCTAGTGGTTTCACTGCTGGTAAACACCTTTGTGTTTCTGATTTTGGCTTTCTTGTTTTCTTTTGTTAGTTTTTGTTCATATTAGTGGAATTTTGTTGGGATTTGTGTCCATTGTATTAGATTTTACTTGGATTCCAAGTATTAGAATGTGTCAATTTTTTTTTTGTCTATGGAGATAGAGAGATTATTCTTGTGGAAAAAGAGAAGATCTAACATGCTTTTTGAAGAATTTTCAGTAGGACTTACGAGGCCACCAATTATTGATTTGTGGCCAACTACGCCACAAAGTAGCATTTAGAAGCAGACTCAACTTGTGCTCCATCAACTCTCTTAGACCTTCATGATTTATGTTTATTTACTTGCATATATGTTTAGATTTCTTATATGAGTATTATTTATATCTATTTGTACTATTTTCCATCAATGAAATGTATCTATAAATTTCTACTCTTTGTTGTAATTCCATAAATTTTTTTTTCCATTTATTTAAGCTTTTTAATTTTTATTAACTATTGGGGAGGGGCACCATCTGGATGAATAACGTGTTGCCCTAAGGCCATTTAGGTCAAATTCGAACCCTCATCTCACCCATAATATGCGTATATAAGAGCTAAGATAAAAAAAATATTATTTCATACTTATTTCATATTTTATCTAATATTTCATAAATTCTATTTTTTTCTCAATATAAGTATTTCTTAACTATTATTTTATTTTTACTCTCTTTCAATTTATATTTATATTAAATGCTTTTTATTTCATATTTTTTTATAAAAATGTATTAATAAATCTAATTCTCAAAATTTTTATTCCTTAACATAATTAGAGAAAATTACTATTTTGTTCCTATATTTTCTAGAATTGAACTAATTCATCTCTGTATTTTATATAATAGTTTGTTTTATTTTGTATTTTGAAAAATTATATTAGTTTGTCCATTCTCATCGAAAGTGGTGCTAGAATTTTACAAGTCATATTTTATCTGAATTTTTTTTACTGATTACAAATATAACATTAGTTTTAAATGAATCACCACATATTTGCTGAAAAATCTAAAAAAAAAAAAATTTATGACCGACTATATTTTAACTATTTTAAAAAATATGTGTTATTTTAGCAAATAGTAAGATATATTTGTACTCAAAGAAAAAAAAATTAAATGAAAATTACTTATTAATTTTTGTCACTATTAAAATAGTATAATTTTTTAAAATACGAGACCAAAACAAACTATTATGTGAATATAAAGATGAATTAGTTTAATTTAAAAAAAAAAGGTAAAATAGTATTTTTTCCAATTAAGAAAGAAATTTTTATAGGTAGAAATAATATTTTTTTTTATTCTTTAAAGTTAAGATAATGTACTTATAAATTAACTATTACTTATTTTGTAAAATAGACATTTTTATAGGTAAAAATATGTTAAATATAACTACAATTTCTTTGTTAAAGTATTTAATGAAATGATTATTTTCAATTTTTTTAAAGAAATTATTTTCAATTTATTATGTGTGAAGCTAAACATTTTCTATGGCCCTTTTAAAAAAAATTATTTGGTCTGTACTTTGCTTAATGCTTGATTAGCTAATAAATTAGCACTTTATTTAAAAACTAAGGATTAGATTTGTAGTAAAAAAAAAAAAAAAAAAAAAACGTTTCGCGGTTAAAAGAAAAATACAAACAGTAGCAGAATTTACTTGTTAGTAACTTGTCCTGATTTGGTGCGTTACACGTGCTAGCAAGTCTTTTCTTCATTGGATGACATAAACAATTTCAGCCTCTTGGCGCAAATAATGAATTGACACGTTATAAAAAGTGTACCAAATTTCTGTACAACCACAATAGAATCAAATCAAATAAAAAAGAAAAACAATAGTGTTAAAGAAAAGGAAGCGATGGAAAAAGAAAATCTCCAAGGCCACAAGAACTTGTGGCTGAGAAACAAACTATAATGCTGACGTGGCATCCTCTTCTCGTTTTAACGGATCAAAAACTGAGACGCCAAAGTACATTCGATGCCAGATTGCCAACAAAGCTTCCAACCTCTGTTTGCTTCCCCAGAAAATAAATAAGAAAATATGCAGGAAAACAATAGTAGCTCTACTACTAACAACAGTAAGGATTCTGCTATCAAGCTGTTCGGCCAGAGTATACCTTTCAAGTCTGATTCTGAACCTCCGACGACTACTATCTCCTCCGCCGATGAATTGCCTCCTCCGGAAATTGTAGATGAAGCTGAAACAGAGAAACCAGAAAAGGTACTAACTTACAGATCTAGAGTGTGGTTTTCTATTTTGGGATCTAAACGCTACCCATTTCTTCAAATCCTAAGAGAATTGATGGGTTTCCCCCTTTTTCTCAATAAAGCTTCTTTCATTTCAATTATCCTTTTTTTTTACTCACCACGTTATTAACTGCAAGCGACAGTTATTGTTCTTTTTTTTTTTTTTTCATTTGATAAACTTGTCTTGTTTTTCGAGTTTGATTGGATTTTTACCTTTTCGAGTTGTTTTTACTTTAAAAATCTTTTAATTCGCTTTTCCAGATTGGGTTTTGTTGTTTGTGAGAAAATTTGAAAATTAATATTCTTATCTGGCTCAGCGAACTGAAAATTTGAAACATCCGATTCAAAATCTGAGATTTGACTAGAAAAATTCTGTATAACTTACCAGAATGATAGAATTCCAGCCTCTCATTAATGGGAAATTTTCCCTTGGCGGAGTTGGTTCTACCTTACTGTTCCAAATTAATGTTTCTTAGAAATGCAAGGATTTTTAAAGGTAAGCTGCAATATAATTTGAAAGAGCTTCGTTTTTCAATTGTTGATTTGGTTATGCTTGATTGTTTGAATTAAGATTTAAAAGGGTTCAATTTTATTGATTTCCTTTCCTTCCTATTATTCCTTTTATCAGAACCACAAATACAGTTGCAGAGTTTTACTGGGTTACCAATTCTTTCAATTTATAATTATTTTCCAATTTCTTTTGCCTTTATGATCATAGGGCTTTGTAAATATTTTGAATCTTTGCTGCTCAAAATTGACCAGTAATTTAGAATTTTCTTTAGGTTTACAACATCTGTACATGAACATTGATTCCATCAATAAGACTTCAACACGTGTATAACAAGAAACAGAGGAATCTGAATATTATTTTATTGCTCCCTGGTTCTAGCAACAATATAAATTCTATCTCAGACAGATGAATAATTAAATAAACTATGTTAAATTGCAGGATTCTCCATCTGATGATGTTAAAGAAACTTCAGAGGATGACACAGAAGATTCTGCAGATCAAGAAACTAATGATGAGAACCCTAAAACACCCTCAATCAGTGAAGAATTTGCTAAATCAAAGACTTCTGAAACAGAAAAAGAACAGAATGATCCAGCAAACACATCACAGGAAAAAACCTTAAAGAAGCCTGACAAAATACTTCCTTGCCCCAGATGTAATAGCATGGATACTAAATTTTGTTACTTCAACAATTACAATATCAATCAACCCCGCCATTTCTGCAAAGCCTGTCAAAGATACTGGACTGCTGGTGGTACTATGAGGAATGTTCCTGTTGGAGCTGGACGACGCAAAAATAAGAACTCTGCGTGTCACTATCGCCATATAACTATTTCTGAGGCGCTTCAAGCCGCTCGTGTTGACGCTCCTAATGGAACGCATAATCCTGCATTGAAAACTAATGGCAAAGTCCTTAGCTTTGGGTTGGATGCACCAATATGTGATTCTATGGCTTCTATGTTGAATCTTGCTGATAAGAAGGTTTTTAATGGTGCCACCAGAAATGGGATTCATAACTTTGAAGAACAAAAGAAGATTTTAGGTTCTTGTAAAGGTAGAGAGAACAGCGATGATTGTTCAAGTGTCTCTTCTGTTACAGTTTCAAATTCAGTGGAAGGAGGTGGAGTCAAGATTTGTCAACAAGAACCTATTATGCATAATGTCCATGGGTTTGCTCCTCCAATTCCATGTCTGCCCGGTGTTCCATGGCCTTATCCATGGAATTCTGCATTGCCTCCACCTGTATTTTGCCCTCCAGGATATCCTATGCCATTTTATCCTCCCTTTGGGAATTATGGTTGGAATATCCCTTTGATGTCTCCTCAATCATCTTCTTCGGCATCAAATCAGAATGGTCAATCAGGTCCGAATTCGCCTACATTAGGAAAGCACTCGAGAGAAGGGGACATGCTTAAACGAGATGATATGGAGAAAGAGGAATCACCAAAGCATAAAAATGGATGTGTTGTAGTTCCCAAGACACTAAGAATTGATGACCCAACTGAAGCTGCAAAGAGTTCCATTTGGGCAACACTTGGGATCAAGAATGAATCATACAGCAGCGGAGGTTTGTTCAAGTCCTTCCAATCAAAGACTGACGAAAAGAATCATGTTAATGAAACCTCTTCAGTATTGCGAGCAAACCCAGCTGCCTTGTCTCGATCGATGAACTTCCACGAGAGTTCTTGAAGTGGGATCATTTTAATCACTGGCCTTGTGAACAAAGTAAGTTAACTGACTGAAAATGGAGGAGAGGAGCTGACGACATTCAGGGTTCCGTTCCGGAGGACTTAGGGAATGATATAGTGTGACTAATTTTGTTCTTGTAACAGTTCAATCACATGCCTCTTGTTTTTACTTGGTTTGCTGAGTTTGTGTTCATGTAAATATGGCTATATATATGATAGGTTGGAGAAAAATCCATAGATAGTATTGCAACTAAAGTTTTTTGCTTAGATGTAACAATAACCTTTTAGAAAATGGAATCTCTCTCCATTTTCTTTTTCTGCTTCAATGTAAACAAGAAATAAGGTCTTCTAGTGTCAGACTTTGAGCTCTGTTTCCTTTATTCTATGAATCTGAACTGCAGAAAGTAACATTCACTTCTCTGAAAAAAGGAAGAAGATGAAGAAAAGAATAGAGTTCGTACTATTTAGCAAATGTTCAACTAAATTTATGCATAAGCAGAAAAGGTCATTACAATTGGTGAATAATGCTTGGTGGGGGCTAAGGAGAAAAAAAGACTGATTAAACCCAAAAAAATTTAAAAAGATATTAAAATTCTTTTATGCCCTTTTCATTTGTGTGGATAAACTTGAACTTGTCTCACAAAAAGCCAAGTAGCTTTCGAAGGGGCACAAAACAACTTGCACAAAAAGGCAAATGCAAGTAAAATTCCTAGATATTTTCCTTAAATTTCCTTATTTCATTTACTATTGTTTCTACTTTTTTTAGTGAGAAGTGGAACCAACTTCAAAATTTATGTTCTTGTACTTTTGCAGTATCATATGCTTCTTTATTTTTTTCTCCTTTTTTCCTTTGGTAACATATATGCCTCATCTAATCACATACAAGATTAAAAAACATAGTAAAAGTAATTAAATTATGGTGACAAAAACAGAGAAGGACCATGAAATTAATTAGAAAATGGATACGTAGATAAGGACCCAAAAGGAAAATATAAATTCCTTAAAACAACAATTACTATATAAAATAAAAAAAAATCTAAACAATGTGTGTCTCTGGTTGATGACCAACAAGGAACATTTTTAAGCAGATATTTTTGCAGTTGGGTAGGCAAATACAGACCACATTATGTGTATAAGGTGAGTTGGGTGTGGGTCCCAATTTGCATATACCTCCACAACTCCTTTTTGGCATTCTCTCTTGCTTTTGCTTTCTTTCCTTTTTACTTTTCTTTTCTTTTCTTTTTATGGAGAAAGCAATAGTCCATTTCTTTCTGTCCATAGGCCTAATTTCATTTTTTCCAGGTAGCTCTTTTTTATTATTAATAATCACAGTTGAGTTAGTTCCAGGTATGTTTCATCAAATTCTAGCCATATAACCTACTACTAATAATAATTTTTTGTTGAAATTATTATTATTATTATTATTATTATTATTATTATTATTATTATTATTATTATTATTATTACTATTATTATTATTATTATTATTATTATTATTATT
>CANUEY010038422.1:0-14400 GCA_948099555.1 Croton setiger
TAATAATAATAATAATAATAATAATAATAATAATAATAATAATAATAATAATAATAATAATAATAATAATAATAATAATAATAATAATAATAATAATAATAATAATAATAATAATAATAATAATAATAAAAGATAAGTTAAAAATAATAAAATTAAAATATCAAAAAACACAATATTAATATTATACAACTTCAAAACTAGGTATTTCAAGTAGATATGACCATGGTCGAGTTAGCCCATCGGTTAACCGGCCCGGCCCATTGGTTAACCGAAACTGTTAGGGTTACAATCCAGTTAAGGTTCAAGCTTGCTATGAACCGTGAATTGTATGGAACCGGAACCGCTGTCGAACCATCCCGGAGGCCCGCCGATTAACTGGGAATTTTTTTTTTATTTTTCCAGTTAATTGCCGGTTAGGACCGGAAAAATTGGCGGGCTCCCTACCATTAGACCTGTTATGGTTGGGCCCGCCGGGCCCAATGGTTTTGTAACGTTTGGAGGGTTTTTTTTCTTGCCCCTCCCAACAACAATTAACGGTCACTTTTGAAGGGTACTTTGCATCCAACAAAATTTTATGGATTGTCTATAAATTGGAGTGGGATTGACTCATTTTGGTCACAAAAAATTCTCTATCAATTCTTTACACTCTAACACTCTTTTCATACTGTAACAACCATCTAACTATATGTGTCATTAAAATAGACATTTTTTTTATCATACATATTACATGCCATATACTAATCGCCTTAACTCTCAGATCAATTATTACATGCTTCATTTATTTACAAAATAGATACCTACGTTTCAAACTAAACCAAACCACAATGATATAATTTACATATTAAAAACTCTATATGTAATGCAAAATGATGGAGAGAGGTTTGAAGCTTCAGCTGACCGACTTGAGCAGAAAGAAGGAGGAACTGACGCCGTCAGTTGACAAGCAAAAACCTGAGAACATAAATTGAGATTTTGACGAGTCACATACTCAACAAGTATAAACTAAAACAATATAAAACATAACAATAAATCACAATTCAAAAACCATAAACAAAACTTGTCAATGAGTATGAGCTTATATTATAGGGTTCCAATTACTTTGTGAGAAACAACATATAAATAGTAATACCACATAATTCCATAATAACAATCATATATAGCAATATGCAGATGTCTATGTCATATGATTCCATTTAATTACGTTATAACCCATCGAGTCAAGTACTGCCCTGAGAATTTCATATAACAAATACAAGTGGCTGGCCAGTAACAAAGACCTGTATAATCTGAAGGTCCATTTGTAATTCATATATTGACCCGAAGGTTTATTTTTAATTCATATATTGATCCGAAGGTCCTATCTGTAAAATCATATAGTGACCCATGGGTCCCGCTTATGAAATTTGTAAATACCGGTCAAGATGATCACAACTGCCTTTATTAAGTTCTGTATGAATGCACTTGTATAACATATATACAATTATCGTAATATCCAACATAATCCAATGACTGAGCTTCAGTACCCGTCCAAACAGATAAACGTCATATAATCAATCTCAATAAATCAATTGGTCCGATTTCAGTACCAACTCAAATAATTTAATCACATATATTCAATCAATAACAAATTCAATTGACCAGACTTCATCACCGGTCCAAACAGTTTAATCATCATATAATCAATATCAATCAATTTAATTGACCAGCTTTAGTACTGGTCTAAACAATTCAATCATCATATAGTCAAAAGCAAATAAATCAATTGATCGGGTTTCAGTACCAATCCAAGCAGTTTAAACATCATATATTTACTAATAGTAAATTTAATTAATAGGGCTTCAGTACCGATCCAAACAGTTTAAGTCCATATATTATTAATCATTTCACAAAACAATTCATTTTAAACAATATATGTAAGTTTACACTTACCTCACAATTGCAAACAAGATCGGGTCCCAAGTTGTTTTCCCTGCTGCCCTCGATACTCCTATATCTTTTAATGTAACGAATATGTAATTTCCTTTATAAATATTTCATATAAGACATGATGCATGATTTAAATTTTATTCTCTTCTATTAACTTAATTTATCATATACTTATTATATTTAGCAATAACTATAACAATTTAACTCAATTTATTAGCCAACTAGTCCAATTTATACAAATAAATTCAATTTAACAAAAAAAAGACTCAATTGAATAAGTTTTAAAGTTTCTAGGGACTTAATTGAAGTTCGAAAAAAAACTACAGGGATCAATTTGCAATTTGAAATCAATTTAGGCAGAAGGACCTAATTGAAAATAATTGAAATTTCTAAAAGGGCTTATTTGAAAATGTGCCAGAATTTCAGGGACCAAAATAAATTTGCCAGAACTTAATTTAGGCAGGATTAAATTGAAAAAAAATTAAAAGTTTTTGGAAGGATTAAATTGCATAAACTTATAAACTTTAAGGACAAAATGTAAATTTACCAAATTCACGTACCTAGGGGAAAAATTCATCAAAACGCAACTTGTGCTGTCGTTTTGATGCATCTTCTACCTCCAGCCAGCTGCCTACGCAGGTTTCAGTCCAGGCTGAAAACCCGGCGGTTTCTGACATTACCTCTTGGCCAAAAACTTCCCAAACTTCAGTTAAACCTTTCCCAAACACGTAGGAACCTCCATGCACGAAGATTTTCTCTTTTCTTTCCTTTTTCTTTCTAGTTTCTCTTGCTGCCCTGTTTTCATTTTCCTTCTAGTGTCTTTGATTTCCAGCCACTTGCTTGCTTATCTCTTTCTCTATTCAATTCCTAACTATTCTAGGACCGTGAGGAGCCTTTAGAATGGGTCTCTTCTCTTTTATTTTCTCTTCTCTTTTCCTTTCTCTTTCTTTTCTTTTCTCTACTTCTGCTCTGTTTTTTGTCTCTTTCTGGTTTTCATTTTCCCTCTTCTGTTCTTAGCTTTGTTTCCCTCTTTTCTCTTCTGTTTTCTATCTTTATCCCTTCTAAAAACATTACCAAGCTCCCATGCTAAACAAAAATTTTATTTCTTTCTTTCTATCCACTTTACACCACATGCTTACTTTCTCTCTTCTTATCCATTTTGTTTTTTGTTTTCCTTTCCTTTCACATACAAATATACTTATATTTTCTCTTCTTTGTTTCTATACTTATATCATTTCATTTTCATACATATTCTTATACCTTTTATTTCCATTAATAACATTATTATTTGTGAAGTCGAGTCCGAAAATATTCGTGGCCCGGTTGGCGTCCAGTACCGCGACAATATCGGTGGAACCGAAATTTGCGACGTCGTCGTAAAAATACGGTTCCAAAACAAATAATATTTTTTTATTACATTTATTTTCCATTTCATTTAATTTCATAACAATTTCTTTTTAATTATTCGCGCGATATTTTATCGGTCGCAAGCGAGGAAAACCCTAGATTGTACCTCTTTTACGTAAATCAACTGTATAAGAGTTTCAAATTCAAACAATTCATATACTATAATTTAAATTCATTTTTATAATTTCCTTTTAATGACTCGCGCTACTGACATTCGATCGGTCACGACAAATATAAACCCTATTGGTCCCTTCTTATACATATTTCGATAATTTTACTAGTCCGAAAACCTAAATTGTTCATATATTTCCAAATAAATTCTTATAACATTCATTTGTTCAATTTCTTGGCAAGTAAGTAATTTTTTTTTTAAAACAACGTTTATATAATAAAAATCATAAAAATGCATTACACTTAAAAATGATGACATATATGACGTATGACTTAGGTTAGGGATGTTACACATACATTTCATTAAATCTCTTAGTGCTAATTATTTTTTGTCTTCGTAATTACGATTATACTTTCGTTACTAGTATACTTAATTTTCTTTTTTCCTCAAATTATATTAATTTATTCATTTTAATTTAAAAAAAATGTCTTAACCCGAATCAAGTGCCGTCGGAAGAAAATGTAAGGAACCAGAAATTCAAGAAATTGGAAACCGGATAATTCATGAGTTCTATGATTATCCTACCAATTCGATAGAGCCCAAATGTTTATTTGTGGGGTTCCGATAAATTCGTTGACTAATTTGAATGACTTTACAACTGAAGAGTCCTGAAAAAATGTAAATACTGACATGCCACCACCACCACCACCACCACCGTCACAACAACAAACACAGTATGTTTTTATTCCATTGTTTTTTTTTTCACTTGAGTTTTTTTTTAACGTAAGTTAATTTTTTTAGCTTACATAATTTTTTAAATTAATTTATATTCTTGAATTTTTTTTATAGTCTTGAAATACAATCGGAGGAGGAAGTCGGAACACAACAATACCAACATATTTCTCAGAAGCACACAATCGATATGCCACAACATTTCAGAAAGGAGTTCATTGGAAATAACGAATATTTACAAATTTGCAAATATTTTAACACTCGTTACAAATGGAGAGTGGGTGGAGTATATGGAATAATGAATAGGCACTTCGAACAGAGGCATCTCATGAAGTTCTTAGGGAAAAAAAGAACGTAAACACAAATTTCCAAGTACGTAACTACGAAAAATCAAATTTTTAATTTTAATGAAAAATGTTATAAAAGAGATTTAGCTGAATTCATTTGTGTTGAAAAATTAAGTTTTTCTTTTGGTAAAAAATGTGGATTTATTAAATTTTTAAAATCATGTGTTAATCCATTGCGGGTATACTCCCCTTTTTGAAAAGTTGGCCGGGAAGAAGCCGAAGAAAATTTCAGACCTGATAAACCGAGCACATGATTACGTCTCGTAGAGTAAGAATTTGAGGCACAAAGAGGTCATTACAGAAAACATTGCAGTTTTTAAAGTTAGGCCGGGTGAGAAAGGAAAAGCAGAAGAAAATCATCAAAATTGGGTTCTTTAAAATTAAAATTAACCTACATTAAATAAAACTATCTTAGTGTCTGTTTACATTATTTGAAAATAATCAATTTTAGGAAAATGAAAATCATGAACATTAGAGTTTTTCTCAGTATCATTTGGTCTAAAAAAATGTTTTATCCAACAATCATATCTAGAACTATGTGGACCTAAATTTTCACAATAAGGATAATGATATAATTGTTAAAAGGATCAAAGATTTGAGCTACGTAGGTAATCTTCTTGTGTCTAGTCCAAAAGCTAAAACTACAAAAAATGTCCAAAGAAAAACTTGCTAAGTTAAAAACCCGAAATGACGGCTTATGCAAAAATTAGAGCAAAACAAAAATGTTCAGTTGTGCTAAGATTAATAAACTCACATTATTTGTTTAAATCAAGGATCATGAGTTATTAATAAAGCAGGAGATACTTAGTCTCTCGAATCTTATTCCAAAAATCCAAATTTCCATTACAAGTCTAAACATAGGTTAGCCTATCTAGCCTACTTGCCCAGCCCTCTTCCTATGAGGAGCAACCTCGCTCTCATCGTCACTATCTAAGTCACTAAGAAATTCTTCTAGAGTCAACCCCCTTACCCTCTCTATCATTAGGATCCTCAATTATAGCCTTGCCTGTGACACCCCAAAACCCTAGCCTACGTCGTTCCGACGTCATTACATGCATTACGTGCATTTTCATTAAAATGCATCATTATTTGATTTAATAATTAAGTTAAGTATGGATTATATGATTTGAATATGATAATATATGATTTGAATATGAATAATAAGCTATGTTTTAAGCTCGTTTACTGTCGAAAGACACAAATGGAGTCAATTAGGGATTTTGGCTCGCGCGACCGAAAAACGTCGGAAACGTGTAAAATATAAAGCAAATGATTTTGATGTTTTTGATATATGTTTATTAACATGTTTTAAAGATTTTTGGAACCCTAATTTTGCGATGAAGTTATATGGTTTCAGTTCCGCAAAACTCGTCGAGGTATTGGAGTTGAATTAGGGCACCGACCGAACCGCGAATAATTTTCGAATTCCGATGTTTAAAAAACTTTAGACACATGTTATACCTATTATTTGACATCAAAAACAATTTTTAAGCTGGTGCTGGCTGTTTATATTGGCTAGAATTAGGATTTGAAGAAAGGAATTAAAGGAAGAAAGGTAAACTTAAGGATTAAGTTTTGTAAAAGGAAAATTTGATGTTTGTGCAAATTCATCAAGTAGCTGCTGGAAAGAGTAACTTAGGGACTTGTAGTAGGTGCTAGAAAGAGTGATTAGGTGGCTGGAACAGAAGGGAAAGAGAGAAAATGAACCAGAAAGAGAAATAGAAGAAAAAAGAGAGAAAGAGAGAGAAAAGAAAGAAAAGAAAGAGAAAAGAAGAAAGAGAGGAAAAACCTTTGATCCAACACCTTCAGATCATCCCTAAGGCTTGTAGGAAGAGGTTAGAGGTGATAGAAAGTGAGAGAAATGGCTGGGAAGTGAGAGAGAAAGGAAAACCAGAAGTGAGAGAAAATTTTTGGGTTTTGGCAGTTTTGAGGTGTCTACTTTGGAGGCTTATATCTTTCAATCTAGAGTGCATGAGGAGAATTTTGCTCCAATGGTTAGATAGAGGGTGTGCAGAGGAAGAGAAAGGTGGTCGTAGCTTGCCAGAAAGCCACCAGAGGAGGACGTATGGTCGTCTGAAAGTTAGAGAAAAACCACTATTTTTCGGCAGAAGGAAGCTGGTAGCAAGTTGAAGACGGCCCAAAACGGCACGACAGGCGTACGTTTTGAGCCTTAGGCGCGCGCGGGTGAAACGCAGGGAAGGCCTGCATTTTGATTAAAAACCAGCAGCCAAAACGACACAACTTCCTGCCTTTTGAGCCAAATAACGCTCCCAGCACTTATTTTCGGTAAAAATTGCATTTTGGCCCCTGTACTTGTTTTCTGCATGCATTTTAGCCCTTCTGGGTAGTTTTGCAATTATTTTAATTGCAGATTGGTCCTTTAACTTTGAATTATTTATATTTTTGACCCAGAAACTTTTATAAATTATATTTTGACCCTTCCAACCTAATCCTGAATCCGTTTTTGATGTCAGAAATTAATTTTGAGATCATTTTAAGCCTAAAAATTAAAGATTAAATATTTTGTTAGAGATTTTAATTATGATTTTGGATTTCATTTATTATTTGGTTTAATTAATTATTATATTGGTTTTGATAATTATAATTATTTTATGATAAATAGAGTTTAATAATTATTTTTAATATGTTATAAAATGATTTTAAAGAGGGAAAATTATATGAATTAAATTCAAAACTCAATTATTTCAAAGAATTAAATAGTAAATCATGCATCATAGCATATATGGATTTCTGATGTGATTAACTAAACATCATTGCTATGTTATGCATTATAGGAGCATCGAGTTCTCGAGCGGCACGGGGTAAGCAACCCGAGGCCCACCCGAGTTCACAGCATTGAGGTAAGTGCTAAACCTACTTACTTATATGTTTGATTTTGACTTGGTGAGTTTGCCAAATATGCTATATTGAACTGTTTGGACCATTACTGAAGCCTGTTTATCTGTGATATATGAAATTGCTGTTTTATGATTATAATGAACTGTTTGGACCGGTACTGAAGCCCGGTCAATTGAAAATATTGATATATGAATTGTGATGTTTGTGGTTTCTGAGTTAGTACCGAAATCCGACCAGTTGAGTTAATTGATCTAATATAAGATATATATGTTGTTTTAGCCGGTACTGAATCTTGGTCACATGATTATATGAAATATGATGATATGAAATGTATGCTATATAAATACATTTCAATAGGACTTAAAAATGACGTTGTGATTATTGTAGCCGGTGTTTGCAAATTTCACTAGAGAAACCTACGGTTTTCTCTATGATTTGACGGAAAGACCAACGAGTCCCATATGATATAAAAAGACCTACGGGTCCTGTAACACCTTTACTTGTACTCTTACGTCATAAAACATGCTATTTTTTTTATAACATATTTCTCTCTTTTATTAGTCCGGTTAACATTATTAACATGTTCATATCAATCATCTCTTAACATATAGCAAAACATGTTAAACAATTTCTATTAACTTTACCTTTGTTTAAAATGTACTTTCCTTTGCATTATAAAAAATACTCTTTCATATAAATGACATATAGCAAAATATGGATATAAACAACTATTTATCCAAAGGCAATATAAACACAACAACTTATATTTACATGCCAAAAACATATAATTATGCTTACATATCAAAGCATAAACCAACACTACATGCAACATTTAAAAATGACGTGGTGAGAGTGAGAGAGACCTAGGCTTCAGCTGTACCGACCTGAGCATAGACGGGTGAAGCGTTAGTACTTCACTCAGACTGCTGACCTGAAACATATATTGCGATTTTGATGAGTCGCATACTCAGCATGTATAAATCACATTCATATAAAACCAACATATAAGGCAATTTATCAAGGCATAACAATTATCAATGAATTCAGGTCATATTCGACATATATAATCATCTCTATAGCATAGTATGCAAAATGACATGTCTTTCTTTTCTTTAGTTGTGATTTATCGACCAAGTGTTGCCCCAGGAATTTTACCGCAAAAGATTCTCTGAATGGATCCAGTGAACATGTAAGACTCGGAATACCGTCGGTCATAGGGATCCAAAGATCAACCTTTCTCTGTAAAATTTGAAGATCACTCTGTAGCATATAGGACCCGTAGGTCTTTCTATGTCATATAGGACCCGTAGGCCACTCTGTAGAAACCGTAGGTTTCATCTGGTGAAATTTGCAAAGACTGGTTACGATAATCACAACGCTTGTAATTAAGTCCTATGGAAATGCATTTATGCAATATACATTTCATGATATTATCACTCATATAAACATGTGGCCGGGCTTCAGTACCGGTTATAGCAGTAAATAGATATTCAATATTAGATCATATAACTCAACTGGTCGGATTTCAATACCGACTTAGGAACCACAAACAATACAATTCATATATCAGATATCTCTAGTTGACCGGGCTTCAGTACCGGTCCAAACTGTTCAATAAAACTATAACATATATCACAGATGACCGGGCTTCAGTACCGGTCCAAACAATTCAATAAAGCATATTTAGCAATATCACAATGTCATCTCTACACATATAAGTCAGTGGATTTAACACTTACCTCTCAATAGTGAGCTCAGTTGGGCCTCGGGTAGTTTACCCTGTGCCGTTTGCGAACTCGATGCTCTTATAATGCATAACATAGCAATAATGTTCAATTAATCAAGTCAGGAATCCATATATTCTATGATGCATGATTTAGTATTTAATTCTCTGATTTAATTGAGTTTAAAATTTAATCCATATAATTTCATATGAATTAAAACTCAGTCTGTAAAAATTTCTACTTTAAAATCATTTAATATCATATTAAAAATAATTAACAATCTCTATTTATCATATAATAATTATAATTAGTCATAATTATAATTATTAAAACCATTTATAAACTTTAAATAAACTCTTTAATAAATTAAAATCAATTCATAAATAAAAATCTCTAATAAAACATTTAATCTCTAATTTTCAGGTTTAAAACGACCTTAAAATTAATTTCTGACGTCAAAAACGGATTCAAGACGTTGAAATTAGGTTGGAAGGGTCAAAATATAATTTATAAAAGTCTCTGGGTCAAAAATATAAATATTTAAAAGTTTAGGGACCAATTTGAAATTAAAAATAATTGCAAAATTGCCTAAAAGGGCTAAAATGACACGGAAATAAAGTTCAGGGGCCAAAATGCAATTTTTACAGAAATCAGGTGCTGGGCGCGCTTTTTGGCCCAAAATGCAGGCTTCCCTGCCGTTTTGGCCGCTGAATTTTAACTCAAAACGCAGCCTTGACGCGTGTTTTGGGCGCACCTCTGAGGGTCAAAATGACACACCCTCCTGTCGTTTTGATCTTTTTCTTCCTCCTCTATTCTATTTTCCAGCCAGAAACTCTAGCTCTCTAACCAACTTCCAAGCAACCGTACGTCCTCCACTGGTGGCTTTCCGGCAAGCTACGACCACCGTTCTCTTCCTCTACAGCCCATCTATCTAACCATCAGAGCCAAATTTCTCAAAACCCTCTAGATCTTAAGATATAACCTCCCAAAGTTGGTACCTCACATTGTTTTTTTTTTTACAAATTCCAGAATCTGCCTGCTTTTCTCTCAACTTCCGATAGTCCTTCCGGCCACCTTCGGCTGCTTTTCGGTGCACCAAGACCTCCAACCTCTTCCCTACACAACCTCTATCGAACTATTGAAGCCAAATTCACCTATGCACTCTAGATTAAAAGATATAAGCCCACAAAGTAGACACCCTGAAACTGCCAAAAACTCAGAATTTTGTTTCTCTTTCCCCTTCGATTTCCAGCCTCTCCCTTCACTATCTATCACTTCTAATCAGTTCATAAACATCCTAGGAACATACTGAAGGTGTTAGATTGAAGGTTTTCCATTGATTTCCCTCTTTTCTCTTTTCTTTTCTTTCTTTCTCTCTTTTTCTCTCTTTCTTTCTCTCTCTCACGTTTGCCTTTCTTTTTTCCTCAACTCCAGCCAACTCCTACCTCTTCACCTCTTCATTTTAGGCCAGCACAACACTCCAGCAACACAAAGGACAACAACTGCTTGGAATTTGCCTAAACAAATCTTATTTTCCCTTTAAACTAAACTTGATGCTTAAGTTACATTACTTCATTTATTCCCCTTCACAATTTCTCTAATTCCAGCAACTGGATTGAGTCCAGCACCAATTTTGAAAGAGTTTTGGTGTCAAAACAATACATATAACACATGTCTAAAGTTTCGTAAAAATTGGAATCCGAAAATTATTCGCGGTTCGATCAGGGCCCTAATTCGACTCCGAAACCTCGAAAATTTTTGCAGAACCGAAACCGTATAACGTCGTCATAAAATTAGGGTTCAAAAAGTCTTTAAATCATGTTTATAATCACATAACATATCAAAATCATTTGCTTTAAAATTTGCGCATTTCTGACTTTTTTTGGTCGCGTGAGCCAAAAACCCTAATTGGCTCCGTTTATGTTTTTCGACGGTAAACAAACTTAAAACATAGCTTATTAAACATATCTATTTCATGTATTGCCATTTCCAAATCATATAATTCATACTCATGTCATATTTCATATCAAATGATAATGCATTTTAATTAAAAATACACGTAATACATGTAATGACGTCGGAACGACGTAGGGTTTGGGTTTGGGGTGTCACGGGTCCTATATGCTGCAGAATGATCTAGTGAATACTGCATATTAAAGGTTGATCTTCGGATCCCTTTTGACCGACGTTATCCCGATCTTATATGTTCTTTGGCCAGCTATAGTTACTAATTTGCGGTGAAATTCCCGGGGCAACACTTGGTCGATAAATCACAACTAATGAAAAAGGAAAGACATGTCATTATGCATCTTATGCTTTTGTTTTGTTTATATATGATAAAAATGACCTGTAATTATGCCGTTTTGCTATGTTTGATGATATGACTTGTATGTTGGCTGTATATGGTTTTGGTTTGCACTTGCTGGGTATACGACTTATCAAAATCGCAAATTGTGTTTTCAGGTCTGCTGTTTAAGTGAAGTGCTGAGACTTCACCAACCTATGCACAGGTCGGTTCAGCTGAAGCTTAGGCCTCTCTCCCTCACACCACGTCATTTGTAAATGCTGCATATAGTTTTTGTTTTATGCTATGTTATGTATAACATAATTATATGTTTTGGTATATGTATATTATAACATGTTATGTTTATACGACTTTTGGATAAACATGTTTGGTTATATGTAAATATTTGTTCGTAATATGATATTGTGATATTTGTTTTAATATTTCTGTTATATGTTAAGTTAATTAATGAAAATGACTTAGGTTAATTTAAGAGTTAAAATGTGATAAAAAAATAGCATGTTTTATGACATAAGGATTATAAGAGAGGATGTTACATTGTCTCTACCTCCATCTCTAAGACCAGTCGCGCCCTCTGTAATCACAATCCCTATATCTCTCTTAGGACCAGCTTGAGTCACCTTACTAGTGTCAACTTGAACCTTAGCAGCAGGTTCATCATCTGTCCTTGAATTAGCATCAAGAGCTTCATCTAAGAATTTCAAGCGATTCCTCATTATTTTCTTAATGAAATATACATTATCCAAAAATTGCCTATCGTACTCTAGGGTGAAATAGAAATCTCTTGTAGGGATAATCTGAGACTCTGCATGAACTACCTAGAACTACTCTCACAGCTCGATTAGAAATCTTAATAGATGGGAACACTCTCCTACCAAAAGGAAGATCCTGGCGCATGCCTATCTAGCCGGTCACATGATGGCTCAGGTAGTATGTAGTATGGGTCAGTCCAAGTAAGTGCACCATTTGAAAGCTATAGCTGCATACCTGAAAGTATCTGATCAACCAAGGGCAGAGCTGCAACATCCGTCTCATCTACCCTGTACAGCTAGAGGATCCAGTTGAACTCACAATCCTTGCTCTTCACCAGGATAGCCCTAGACCGGTAGGACTCAGATCGGTAGATCGGTAGAACTCAAAGACAAGAGCTACAACCTTCAAGTAGTCCCTCAACCATATCTGAAAAGGGCAGCAATAGTAAAGGTAAAATTCAAAGTCAAAAGATCAAGATTTAGA
This sequence comes from Croton setiger, assembly GCA_948099555.1. Lineage (NCBI taxonomy): Eukaryota > Viridiplantae > Streptophyta > Magnoliopsida > Malpighiales > Euphorbiaceae > Croton > Croton setiger. The sequence goes on from CANUEY010038422.1 coordinate 12,649, forward strand.
AGGTTCCTTACCTAAACAATTGTAGCAGTAATAGACCACTCGGTAAAACTAGACTAGCTCTATGAAGGCTCATGATAATCTTATCAAGCACTAAGCCAACAACACTGAAATGCATCTTCATCTGAGCTACCATAGAAGTAAAGCATAACGCACCATATCCAACATTAATAGGAAACAAAAATCCAGTAACAAGGAAAACTGCAATTGCCCTCATCCTGTACTTCTCTCTACCTTCATTCTCCTAGCAAGGCTCATTGTACTCCTCCATCAAAGTGGTCAAAACCATATCAATGCTGGATAAGAAAGCCAAACTATATGCTTGCTAAAACTAAAGAGCTTCATAAAATCATGGAAATATCCATGCTTCTTCTCCAGCCAAATTAAGGGTGACTCACTATCTCACACCCTATAATGGCATTGAACTATTCGAACGTAGGACACATCTCCGAAATATGCGTCCCATAGCGGAAGATATGTGCCTCTCGATCCCAAAAGCACATGTATGCTTTTAATAAAGTCAAATCAACAACAAATCATCTCAAGGCAACCAATGGGGCAATACCATAGCGCCCTAAGTTGATTCTCTTCACTTTCCACATACTAGTAATCCATGCAAAAAAAAAAAAAAATTGCATAAAATATTCATCCATTTTCTAATACATTTTGCAGGAAATAAGACAAAAGAAAAAGACAAAAATGAGACAAATTTTATAACTTCCAACAGAAAATAGAGTTTATATACTGTCTAAGCTAGAGTAGATACATGGAACACTGTTTGCTGACCACTTAGCTGTGGCTGTCGGCCATGGCGGTTAATTAGGATAAGGCTACTGGCCATGGCGGCTTCTCAGCAATTAGCTACTAGCCATGGCGGTTCTAACATAATGGATGCAGAAGAGGTATGAAGATTTGGCTCTATTAGATGGGAAACGATTGGATGCAAGGTTTCAAGACCAGATGCATAAGAAAAGAATGGCTCGTTTCTACAATAAACGAGTTGATCCGAGAGCATTGAAACCAGGAGGTCTTGTCTTGAAGTAGATGAGACCATGGGTGTATCATCTAGGTGGAAAATTCAAGCCTAACTGGGAAGGCCCATTTATGGTCAAGAAAGTATTTTTTAATTGTTGATGAAAATGAGTGTAACGCCCCTAACCTAAAACTTACATCATTCGACGTCATTTCCTCATTTCATGCATTTCATTTAAGCGTATCCGAAAAATAATGTGCTATATGACATCAATATGATATAATTTGAATGAGAAGTAATTTTAAATGAAATAAAAGAGTAATTTAATAGAGGTTTTAAGTTCGGTTGCCATCGAAAAGTAAAAACGGCGCCGATTAGGGTTTTCGGTTCGCGCGATCGAAAATTATCGAAAACGCGCTTTAATTATAGAAAATAAATTTAATGTGATTTAATATGTTATCATTTGTGATATAAATGATTTTTGAATCAAAAATTTATAGCAACGTCGTTCGGTTTCGGTTCCGCGAATTATCGGGGTTTCGGTTCGATTTAGGTCGCCGATCGAACCGCGGAAAAATTTCCGGTCTCCGATTTTTACGAAAATTTATACGCATGTTCGATAATTTATTTTAACGCCGGATCAAAATTTTAGCTTAAACCGAATTAGTTTGATAGGTTAAATTCAAGATATAGGAGTTAGGGTTAAGGAAGGAAAAATTAAGAGAAAAGAAAGAAATGTTTAAGTGAAAGTTTATGTTTATAATAGTTGTTTATTATGGATA
>CANUEY010038425.1:0-13275 GCA_948099555.1 Croton setiger
CAACCTTCGATCTAAAGTTTGTTCAAAGGAAAGTAGTCAAGGGTGGAGCCATAGCAGACAAATTGGCTGAGTTGCCTGTTTCAGATCAAATGCAAGAGATAGAATTCCCTGATGAGGATCTCTTGAATGTGAACGATACCCCTTGGGAAATGTACTTTGATGGAGCCTCTAACCATCATGGTAATGGGATCGAGTAGTATTCAAAATTCTTTGTGGCAAATACATCCCAATGGCAGTCAAACTAAGTTTTGGGTGTACTAACAATGAAGCAAAGTATGAAGCCTGCATAAAAGGGTTAGAAGCAGCCCTAGACCAAGGGATAAGAAGTTTAAAGGTCTTTGGTGACTCTAATCTAATAGTCTCCAAAGCCCTAAGAAAGTGGAAAAATAAAAGAGGAGCGTCTGGTCCCTTACCTTCAACGCTTAGATAAATTAACTCAGCAATTTGATGATTTGACCTTTAACTACTTACCAAGGGCCAGAAATTAATTTGCTGATGCCTTAGCCACTTTAGCTTCAATGATGGACGTTGGGGAAGGAAAAGTCATCCGACCACTAACGGTTCAACTTCAAGAAGAGCCAGCATCCATAATGCACATGGTAGATGACAAGCAATGGTATTGGCACATTTTGAACTACCTTAAGCATGAAGAATACCTGGAAGGTTCATCAAAAACTGACCAAAGAACTCTAAGACAGTTAACAACTAGCTACATCCTCATTGGAGATGTGCTATACAAAAAAGCCTGGAATGGTATCCACTTGAGATGTGTAAATGAAGCAGAAGCCGAGTCAATCATGGAATCCGTATATGGTGGTGAATCTGGTCCACACATGCATAGAATGGCCTTAGCCCGGAAAATCACGAATTTGGGCTACTACTAGTTGACCATGAATGCAGATTGTGTAAAACATGCACAACGATGTTATAAGTGCCAGATCTTTGCCAAGCTACAAAGGCAACCACCCGTTGTCCTGAATCCTATACCATGGCCCTTTGCTACTTGGGGAATTGACGTGATTGGAAAAATTCACCCAAAGGCCTCAAATGACCACCAGTTCATTTTAGTAGCTGTGGATTACTTTACAAAATGGGTTGAAGCGGCCTCTTATTCAGTCTTGAATGCCAAGAAGGCAGCACAATTCGTTCGTGCCAACATCTTATGTCTATGGAACACTCTTTGAAGTCATCACAGATAATGGAACTCATTTCCAAAAAGAATTTGCAAGTCTCTTAAAGGTAAAGAGAATCCAGCATCATAAGTCTTCTCCTTACAGACCTCAAACAAACGGGGCTGTAGAAACTGCAAACAAATCTATCAAAGTCATCCTTCAAAAATGGTTCAAAGCCACAAAAGTTGGCCTGAACAGTTACCTTATGCCTTATGGGGTTACAGAACTGCCATTCGAACGCCAACTGAGGCAACACCTTATTCCTTGGAATATGGAATGGAAGCGGTACTCCCTATTGAACTCGAAGTTCATTCATCCAGAACCATCCAAGAAAGCCAGATCAGTGAGGCCGATTGGATCAGCAATTACCACCACCAACTCCAGGGTCTAGATGATAGAAGACTACAAGCTTTGCATCAGATTCAGACTTATCAAAGGCGAATGGCTAGACATTTCAACAAGAAAGTCAAAGACTGAAAGTTGGAAGAAGGTTGTTTAATCCTTAAAGAAATCAGAGCACCAGTCATAGATTCCCGTGGAAAGTTCCGCCCTCATTGGGGAGGACCTTATCTTCTAAAGAAAATTCTCTCCGGCGGAGCAGTCATCCTAGCAGATCTAGATGGTTTGGAGTTCATAAACCCATGCAATTTAGATCAACTAAAAAGATATTATGTATAAATCACATGCATTGTAACAAAACTACGTGAACCTGATTCTCCTTTGTCGTAAAGAAAAGAAAAATATTGTATTTCGGAGATACGTAGGCGACCCCTTCGGTCTCGGTTCAAAATTAATAAGATTTCAATTTTCATTTCATTCTCTTTGCCAATTAAATAAAAAAAAGGAGGAAGAAAAGCTCGCTAAGTCGAAAACCCGAAAAGGGCAGCTTAGGCAAAAATTGGAGCAAATAAAAAAGTAATAAAAGCCCGCTAAGTTGAAAACCCGAAAGAGCGGCTTAGGCAAAAATGGGCAGCTCGCTAAGTTGAAAACCCGAAAGGGCGACTTAGGCAAAAATTAGAGCAAAAAGAAAAACCAAATTGTACTTGGGAAGAAAAGTCCTTAAGTCCAAAAATTACAAAATTCCAAAATTCGGGTCAAAACCCGAGAGTCAAAAATCCAAAACAAAAGTTCATCTCCTAAAAAGTCAAAAGTCAAAAAGTCAAAATTGACAAACTCGAGTCAACCTAAAAGTCTAGGCCTCTAACTCATTGCTGGGGGCAACATCCTTCGAGTCTTCCTTAGATTCTGTGTCTTCCTTTAACTCCGCCACTTTAGGAGTCAACTTAATCTTTTCGCCAAAATCCTCATCATCACCAGCAAAAGTCTGGGTCCACCCTTCCAGCCTACTCAGTAGGAGGTTCCTCCTAGGCCCCTCAATTGGCCATACATGAGTAATAAACCAAGATCGGTATTCGGGAGAAGTTTGAACCCTAGAAGGATCAGGAAGAGGTTTCACCATACGATGGTCCCTTACCCAGACTTTAAGAACGGCATGCAAGACCTTCCAACTAATAGGAGAGTCATAAGCGTGACCATCCAAAACAGGAACAACTTGGTCAATGCCCATTTGTCGCAAAACGCAAGAAGCGTTGTACCACGAACAATGGGTAAGGCCAGGAAGGAAAACCTGAGTATGACCCGAACTAGCTTGGATGAAACGTGTAGCACAGTACCAATAAATGTACCACTGCACCTCATTCGGACCTAATTCCAACGACCAAGAGGTCCAGGCATCAACCGAGGGTTGAATAACCAAAATCCTTCTCTTTCGATACTGTGATACGTTATAAGAAGTGACAGAAGGAATTGCAAACACTCGCAGATGATCCTTAAGCCAAATTTGAAGAGTGACTGGAGAAATAGTCCAACCTTCAAAACCTAAGGCTGCCCTATCCAAGCTCCTTAGAGTTTCGACCAAAATAATACCACTAATGCAATTCATCCCTTCCATTTGTTGAACCAAGGGGCAAAATCGAAGGTCTCCAAATCCTGGCTCATTGCTAAACAAAAAACCAGTTAAAAAGCAGAACACAAAGGCACGCATCCTGAGCCTCATTTGTTCTGGATTCTCAAGATTAGCCTCTAGAAATTCATCAATCAAAAATGGCAGAATCACTTTCTGGCTACCCATAATCATTCTTCGTGATTGTGCCCTTGAAAAGTGGAAAAGGGTTTCAAAAGAGCCTAAATAACCTACCCTAACCTCTAGCTTAACCAAAAGACCATTCGGATCACACCCAATAATTGCACAAAATTCCTCAAAGAGAGGACACATCTCTTCCATCATAGCACCGAACCAGAAAACGTGCACATCAGAATGCCAAAACCTAATGCAAGCACGGAGAAAATCCCAATTTATTACTATCCCCCTTAGGGTAGTAATAGCGGACACACCATACTGCTGCAAATTAATCCTTTCCACCTTCAAAAGACTCTTTGTCTAATAATGCATAACATGGTTGAAGTATAGATTCATTCTCTCCGAAAAATAGGGGTTCTCGAGCCTGAATTTGGCCTTTCTCGCACACAAATCGAGGTGGTGTTAAGAAAGAATGAAGAAAACCCTAGAAAAACAAAGGTCGAGGGCGCTCCGGGCCGCCCTCCACGGCGCCCCAGGCCGGCCTGAGGAGGCAGCCTAGGCCGCTTTCGAGGGCGCCCCCGGCCGCCCTCCACACGGATTTTTTCTTCCAAAACAGCAAAATCCCATCCCAATTAGGTTGATTCCCTTCCTAATTCGTGGATCCTTTCCCATTTTCATAAGATTTCTTCCCATTTCACAAAATGTCTTCGAAAATCGAAATTCTCATTCAGAATTAGTCCATGATTTGAATCATTTTCAAGATTAAAGCATAAAATTAACGACAAAGAAAATTTTTTCAAAAATCTCAAGTTTTATTAATAAACAAAATTCCATTACATCAATTTTGATTTTCCTATTTTGCTACTAGCATTACAAAGGAAAGTTAAAATTACAATTCTCACTTTTGGCCTCCTGAGCTGCTTCAAGGTTTTCGAACTTGTCCAAAACTTTAGCTGCAATTCCAACCAATGCCATTCAGAAACTTGGTGGCAATTGCAGCATTTGGCCAGGATGAGATCTTGGAGTACAGACACTCCAACATCTTGGCCTAGCCTGTATGCCCAGATCGAATCCGTACCCTTTCCCGAGGACGACGGATTCCAACAAGGCAAGCTTTTTCCTACGCCTCCCGTACCCGAGGGATTATCTTCCAAAAGTGATTCCCGGATCGAAGGTCGGAAAAATCAAATAAAGGCATTTCCTCCATAACTTCTTCATAAGACTTTTCAAAAGAAAACTTGGAGGACTTGAGAGAAATTTCAAGAGAGCAAAATGAGAGAGTGGTGAGTGGAATGTGAATAGAAAGGCCACCTCCCCTCCACTATTTAAAGGCAAAATCCCAAAACGTAGGTCTTCCCCGCACGGCCAAACTCCAACCTCAAAATTCACGATTCAGAACGCCACTGAGCTCTATAAATCTTATTTATGTCACCAAGTGGGGGGCAACTGTGAATACCCAAATTTTAAGGCCCGGAAAATGATTTTCTGCAGACCACTAACAGTCGTGCCGGACCGGACACTTTCGTAAAACAGCACCGAAAGTATGCCTTCATGGTACTTGAAATGTCCGGGATTTACGAGGGTCACAGAAATGCCCTCAGAATAGCATTTGGAGTCCCAAAACGTCCCAAAAAGGTTTCGAAATGAAAAACGCGCAAGTTGCGGAGGAAAGGCAGCCCTGGCCGCTCAAGGCGCCCCTGGCCTCCCTCCAAGGCAGCCCAGGCCGCCCTTTGGAGGCAGCCCAGGCCGCCCTCCAATAGCACCCCTGGCCGCCCTCCAAGGCAGCCCCGGCCGCCTCGACAGCAGCTCGGGCCGCCCTCTGTTGACTTTTTGGCCGAAAATCACCTATTAATACCCCCCAAACCCATCACTTTCCTCACACCTTAAGCTGTGTTGACAGCCACTCTATTCTCCCTTCTTGCCTACGATGATTCTTTATCTCAAAGGCAATTCTTTACTGCTTTCTGCATTACATCTCTTTGATAACTTGCATTTGCATACATAAATCATATAAAAATAAGTCCAAATCAAGCTGAAGCTAAGGAGCGAACGCCGATTACCATAAGTATACTCCAAAACTCTTTCTCCTTGATTTAATTCTCTCATATTGCATCCTGCATCATGCATACATAACATTTTGCATCTCATGCATACACTTTTTGGCAAAATATGCCGTTATAATCACTTATTTCGGCCGTCGCGCCACCAAAATCAAACCTTTCGGCCACAGTGCCGCTAAAACACTTTTTGGCTAATAATGCCTAAAACAAACATATTTTTGGCCGCTGTGCCACACTAAGAATCACATTTTGGCCTCAAGGTCTAACAAACCTCTTTTTCCCTAGCGGAAACACACTTTTGGCCAAAAGGCCTAAAAACCAATATTCCCTAGTGAAAATCCAACAAAATCACATTTTTGACCTCGGAAGTCATAAAACTCCTTTTTCGGTCACTAGACCAATCAAATCACATTTTTTACCACGGAAGTCATAAAACTCCTTTTTCGGCCACTAGGCCTAAATTTCACACTTTTCGACCACGAAAGTCGATAAACTCCATTTTCGACCACGGACGTCGATAACTCCCTTTTTGGCCCCTAGGCCTAATTCACCTTTTCACACACTCATAGCATGCATACATGCATACATCCCCTTCATCGCCTATAAATAGGCAAGTTCGAACTACATTGACCTTGATCTCTCATTCAAAAGAGAGTATGTAGGCATATTCGAGATATAACCTCGAATAGCAGGTCTCCCCTCTCCTTTCTCATACATTTTGTCCAAATCATTATTCCTGCATAACATTCATTTAGGAGAAGGATCAATTGATATGAATGCATGACATAACCTCCGAATCCACCTCGTGTTCGAAGACCAGTGTATTTGATCCATTGGGGCGATTAACCTAGAAATTAGTCAATCGCAAAACGGAGTCACTAAGAGGTTCTTTCTTAATTTTTCCCCTTTAACAAAATAAATTAAGTGGCGACTCTACACACACACATTTCACCCCGAGTGAACATCCCCGGCCAACTGACTTCCCTCGCGGATCGACCCGGCGGCTCGGAGGGGCGGCATACCGTTCCGGTAAGGTTTCACAATACATGACATTTTGCATTGCATAATCACACTTTTTGGCCGTAGCGCCACCCAAAAATCAATCTTTTGGCTGCAGCGCCACCTGAAATCACATCTTTTGGCCACAAGGCCTAAATAAATCAATCTTTTGGTCGCAGCGCCACCCAATAATCATATTTTGGCCAAAAGGCCTAAAAATCAAGCTTCCTCAGCAGAAATGCCTAAAATTCACACCTTTCGACCACGGACGTCGTTAAAATCCTTTTTCAGCCACTAGGCCTAAATTTCATACTTTTTTACCACGAATGTCGTTAAACTCCTTTTTTGGCCACTAGGCCTAAATTTCACACATTTCGACCACTGACGTCATTAAACTCCTTTTTGCATCTGATGTGCACGATTTATTATTTTAAAGCATAGAAAATGCAATTCAAATGAATTTCTTCTCTCTCTTTAAAACTTCTTGAGTCGGGATAGCAAGTAGCGCTAGATGGGCACGCCTTCTTGGTGATCGTCCACGGAAAGCCAAAGCGTCCTACCTTGGTACCAAAAACCACTTTTAATCCTTTTAGGGTGGCCCAAGAGTAAGTTGTACCGCTGGAACCACGCGAAACTCATTGTTTCACATGTGGCTAGGTATATCCTTACTCTAGGTGTACGAGGGTCCCTATTAGCCACTCAGTTTTCTCATGTAAATTAGAACCTTCCCTTTAAGATACCCTGGACTAGATTATTGCATTCATCCCATGACATTAAAATGAATTATGGCGTGATAGATATATGCATTCATGCATTCATACTACCTATAAATAGAGGTGGAATAAAAAAAAAGAGAGAGAGAAAATAAAAAAAAGGAAGGAAAGAATAAAGAAAGGGAATGAGAATAAATGAATCATTGGAAAAATGCTATAATTGGACTAAGAATCTATCCTATATCCTACCTTATACCTTAGCTTACCCTAAACACCTAATCCTTTTCCCTTTATCCATACAAGTACTTACCCTACAAGTGCCATCACCTACTTCAGAATCACTACCAACAAGTCCCATACCTTCTACAATGGCCTCCTTAGATGATATCAAAGCCCTTTTAAGAAAACAAGCTAATGAGATCAATGCCCAAATGGAAGTTAGAATGGAAGCTAGGATAGCAGAAGCCCTAGCCAACTAGAAAGCTACTCTCCTGTCTGAATTAGGACATAGGGCGAAAGGAGCCCTCAGATTCCAAAAAAGAGCCTGCCAATACCCCTGTCATTAATCTGGAGGACCAACCCTCTAAAACTACTGAGTCAGATTCTTAAAAGATGAAAGAGAAACTTGAGGCTCTAAAAAGATCCATAAATGCCCTTAAAACCCATAAAGAACTAGTAGACATGGACTCCTTATCTTTGTTTCCTGATGCTCGATTACCCTCCATGTTCAAAATGCCCAATATGGACATATTTGATAGAACCTCTTGCCCTAAAACCCATCTGAAGATGTATGTGGGAGCTTTAAACCCTTTTGGATTAAGTACTAAACTCTTAGCCTAACTTTTCCAACAATCCCTTACAAGAGCTGCCCTTAGATGGTTCGTGAGCATGGACAAATTAAAAATCAAAACTTGGGAAGACATTTATAATGCCTTCAACACCTAATATAGCTACAACATTAAGGTGGATGTAACCCGGAGGGAATTAGAAACCACCAAACAGAAAAACAATGAACCTTTTTCCTTGTTCCTTACGAGATTGGGGGCAAAGGCTGCCCAAATGATTAACCGACCTTCAGAACAGGAACATGTCAACATAATCATCAAAAACCTACTCTCAGTCTACCAATCAAAATTGCAAACACAATACCTTCCTACCTTTCAGTCACTCATTGCTACTACAACTAAGGTAGAGGACCTTATACAATTGGGTGAACTCAAAGATGACTTAACTGCCTTTAGATATAAGAAACAAAGCCCTACTAGACTTAGTAAAGTGAATGAAGTGGTCAGTATTACTCAACCAACCTTTTGAACTTGAGCAATAATCAACCAATAAGGAATTACACCGAAGTCGGAATGTCAATCACTTTATTTTTCCAAGAAGCACTAAAAGCCGGATACCTCAAACCATTAGAGGCAAGGCCACCACCCAACCCATTACCCATCAATTACAAAACCAATGAGTATTGTGAGTACCACCAAGGAAATGGGCACAAAATAAAAGCCTGTTGGACCCTAAAAATATGGATCCAAGACTTGGTGGACAACGGGTCAATTATACCCAAGACAAAACCCAACATTAATACAAACCCTTTGCCCAACCATGGGATAAATGCTATAACCACTCGAGAGGAACTGTTTGATCCTTTCAAGCTTCTTCTAGAAATGAACAACATATGTGTCTTAGACTTGAATGACCTTTCTGAAGAGGTTGATGCCATAACCTGAAGTGGAAGGTAATACGAACCCATTGTCCTAGAGAAAGTCCCAAACCAACCAAGGGGAGGAACCCCTAAACCAAAAGAAGACCCAATCTTAACCCAACTCAAGAAAACCCAAGCTAGAATATCCATAAGGGAACTCTTAGCCTCATCCTTCCCTCATCCAACATATTGAAGACTTTATGCAACCCAGTCTCTTTGATGAAGTTGCAATGATCTCAAATTCTAAAGGACTTCTGAATACTGTCAACTTGATCAAATCAGTTTAAGAACCCTTGGCCAATTGGTATACTGAGAAGGAACAACCTGTCGTCCAACCCAATGTCAATCTAAGTCTAGAGTCTACCCTTGTACAACTTGAGTCAAAACTTAGTCTTCTTAAGTCTGATCCAAAGTTTCCTGAGTCAACCAATCCGAGTCTTGAGTCTAATGTAACTGTTGAGGAAATTTCCTCCTTTTCAATAATGATACTAAAATTTTTGATTACCTTGTCTGTCAATCTTCCCAAGCACATTCTGGCAAAAAATAATAAAGAAAAAATAGAAATAAAAGAAACAAAAGAAAAAATAATAATTGGTAAGAAAATGAATTTACATACATTTGTGAACCCTTACCAGAGGTTGCTATCCTTTCGAGCCGCCGGGCCTATCCGCGAGGGAAGTCGGTTGGCCGAGGATGTTCACTCGGGGTGAATGATGTATGTGTGTGTAGATTCGCCACTTAATTTATTTTGTTAAAGGGGAAAAATTAAGAAAGAACCCTTAGTGACTCCGTTTTGCGATTAACCTATTTCTAGGTCAATCGCCCCAATGGATGAATAGCACTAATCTTCGAACCCGAGGTGGATTCGGAGGTTACGTCATGCATTAATATCCAATGTTTCTTTCTTCTAACTGTATGCAATGCAGGGATGAAGATTTGGAAAAGATCATATGAAAAGGGAAGAAGGGAGACCTGCTATTCGAAGTGATATCTCGAATATGCATACATACTCTCGTTTGAATGAGAGATCAAGGTCAATGTATTTCGAATTGCCTATTTAAAGGCGATGGAGGGGGTGTATGCATGTATGCATGCTATGGGTGTGTGAAAGTGAATTTAGGCCTAGTGGCCAAAATGGGAGTTTATTGACCTTCGAGGTCAAAATGTAGGCCTAGTGGCCGAAAAGGAGTTTATCGACTTCCGTGGTCGAAAATGGAGTTTATCAACATCCGTGGTCGAAATGTGTGAAATTTAGGCCTAGTGGCCGAAAAAGGAGTTTTACGACTTCCGTAGTTGAAAAAGTGATTTTATAGGCGCTGTGTCCAAAAAGGGAGTTTTATGACTTCCGTAGTAAAAAATGTGATTTTGTTGGTCTAGTGACCAAAAAGGACTTTTATGACTTCCGTGGTCGAAAATTGTGATTTTTGATGTCTTCGCAGAGGGAGATTGATTTTTAGGCTTTTTGGCCAAAATGTCTATTTTTGTGTGTTTCTGCTGGGGGAAAAGTGGTTTGTTAGCCTAGGGGCAAAAAATATGATTTTTAGTATGGCACTGTGGCCGAAAAGTGTATTTGTTTAGGCGTTGTAGCCAAAAGGTTATTTGAGCGGTGATGGCGCCAACGAAATATTTGATGTAGGTGGCGTGGCAGCTAAAACAAGTGATTATGACGGCATATTAGCCAAAAAGTGTGTTTATGCAATGCAATATGTTATGTATGCATGATAGAAGATGGGGTAGGAGAGAGTTAAATCAAAGATATAGAGTTTCGAAACGTACCTGAGGCAATTGGCGTCCGCTCCTTAGCTTCAACTTGATTTGGACTTATTTTTATTATGTTTATGTATGCAAATGCAAGTTATCACAGCAATGCAATGCAGAAAGCAGTAAAGAATTGCTTGGAGATGAAGAATCACCGTAGGCAAAAAGGGAGAAGAGAGCGGCTGTCAACACAGCTCAAGGTGTGAAGAAAAATGAAGTTTTGGGGGTGTTTATAGGGTTAAAATTGGCCAAAAGTCAACTAAGGGCGGCCAGGGATGCCTTCGGAGGGCGGCCTGGACGGTTGTAGCTTTTTTCGAGTTTTTCGTTCCGGAGCCTTTTCGGGACGTTCCGGGACTCCAATGACTTTTCCGAGGCCATTTTCATGATCCTCGTAATATTCCGGACGTTTCTAGCACCATGAAGGCATACTTCCGGCACTATTTTCCGGTGATGTCCGGTCCGGCTCGACCGTTTGTAGTCTGAAAAACTCGGCTTTTCAGGCCTCAAAATTCGAGTATTCATAGTTGCCCCCCACTAGGCAACATAAAAGTGATTTATGGAGCTCAGTGGTGTTCTGAATCGCGAATTTTGAGGTCGGTATCTGGATTCGCAGGAAGGACCCGCGTATCCGAATATTTCCATGCATAATTGGACTAAGAATCTTGTGAAAGGTGAATGGATCAATATGAGGTTATATGGTTTGGTTGTTTTGACCATTCTACGAGGAGTAGTAGTGGATTGAGATTTTCCTGAAGGTTTCTATGAAATTTAGGAACTTGAGGCTCATTTTTTCTCTTTTTGGGTTATGATGGAGGATATGCGCCCCTTGGTTAGGTACTTCACTAAAACATATGCCCAAACAATATTGGTGATGAGCAGAAAAGTGATTCTATCATCTCTGATGGATGAATTTCTGGAAGCAAATCCTGAAGGCTAGAAACAGGTGAGACTCAAGATACTGGCCCTTGTTTTCTGCCTCTTGGCAGGTTTCCTGTTTAACACTGATCCAAGTTTTGGATATCTGCAATTTTGCCCCCTGATTAGGCAAATGGAAGAGATAGGCTACATTGATGGCATTGTGCTAATAGAAATCCCGCAGAGTTTAGACAAAGCAGACTTGAGTTTTAATGACAAAACTGTTTCTTCAATTGGTTTTTCTCGAACAGAATGGATCTATTTGTAGGTTTGCTTTCTTCAAGTGTTCAAACTTTTCCTGAATATCGGCTCAGTTTGTCTTTCAGGCATGGCCAATTGAGAATCTGAGAAGGAACGCACTGCTGGTGGACTCAAGGTTCAGGTGACTGACGAAGAGATTAAGATGACTCCACAAGGTGGTTGTGTTTAAGGAAGACTTGGGATTTAAGGAAGACAAGAAAGACGTTGCCCCCAGCAAAGAGTGGGAGACTTGGACTTTCCAGGCTGACTCAATTTTGAGTGTCTTTGTCGATTTTTGACTTTTTAACTCAACTTGAGAGTTACATTTTTGGACATTCAAATTTTAGTCTTTCGACTTTGATTTCTGACTTGACAATTTTGAACTTGTGAAAGAATTTTTACTTCCTAAGTACAATTCCACTTCTTTTTTTTTTTTGCTCTAAATTTTTCCTAAGCTATCCTTTTCGAGTTTTCAACTTAGCGAGCTGCCCATTTTTGCCTAAGCCGCCTTTTCGGATTTTCAACTTAGCGGGCTGCCCATTTTTTGCCTAAGTTGCCCTTTCGAGTTTTCAACTTAGCGGGCTTTTCATTTTTCTTTCTGTTTGCTCTAATTTTTGCCTAAGCCGCCCTTTCGGGTTTTCGACTTAGTGAGCTTTTCTTCTTTTTTTTTTTTAATTGGCAAAAAGAATGAGAAATTAGAATTTTTATTAATTTTGAACCGAGACCGAAGGGGTCACCTACGTATCTCCATGATACAATATTTCTTTTCTTTTCTTTACAAAAGGAGAATCAGGTTCACGTAGTTCTTGTTACAATGCATGTGATTTATACATAATATCTTTTTAATTGATCTAAATTGCATGGGTTTATGAACTCCAAGCCGTCTAGATCTACTAATATGACTGCTCCGCCGGAGAGAATCTTCTTCAGGAGGTAAGATCTAGCCTAATGAGGACGGAACTTTCCACAGGGGTCTATGACTGGTGCCCTGATTTCTTTAAGGACCAAACAACCTTCTTCCAACTTCCGGTCTTTGACTTCCTTGTTGAAATGTCTAGCCATTCGCCTTTGGTAACCCTGGATCTGAGGCAAAGCCTGTAATATTTTTTCATCTAGACCCAAGAGTTAGTGGTGATAATTGCTGATCCAATTAGCCTCACTGATTTGGATTTCTTGGATGACTCTGGCTGAGTGAACCTCGAGTTCAATGGGGCGTACTGTAACGTCCTCTCTTATACCTTACATTATTAAACATGTCATATATTTTTTTTTTTAAATTTAATCGCCATTTTAATTATCATGTTAAACTATACCATCATATAATAATAAATCATACCTCAAGGGTGTTCAGATCTCAAATCTAGTCTTTATATCACTATATAGCATATTTGGCAATAACACAGAATTCATATCAAACACATATAAGTAAGTGTTCTTAGCACTTACCTCACTGCTGTGTGCTCGTGTGGCCCTCGGGTTCCTTACCCCGTGACGCTCGAGAACTCGATGCGCCTATAATGCATAACATAACCATGATGTTCAAATAATCCAAATCGGAAATCCATATATGCTATGATGCATGATTTCATATTTAATCTCTGTGTTATCTTTAATTCAAGTAAATTATAAAATT
>CANUEY010038555.1:0-11773 GCA_948099555.1 Croton setiger
CTAAATATCTTTATCAACTAAAGTCCACTTAATTGCCGTACATCTCTCGGCCATTCCGGAAGCTATGCCCAAACTCTTGATTATTCTAGATAATTCCTAGTAAATATCTTTCAAAATCAAGTTTATTTAATTCTTCCAACAATTTATCCCACAATGAAAAACATCATTTTAAATGCAGTGCTCCATTTATCTCGAATATCATATAAACTTCTTAATCATTTATGTTCTTGAAGTTCATGATCATCAATCACCTTTTTCCAAATATTCTCAAACTCTTCCTCATCTTAACACCCAAGGAATTTCTTAGATATATGTCATTGACAAAGATGATGACGTGAAGCTGTAAAAACTTTCTTAATTCCATTAGCCATGACTTGATCTTGATCTGTGAAAATGGTTTTCAAATATTTATTTTCCATTGAGTTCAAAAATGATTGAAATAGCCATTCAAATGTATTTTGAGTCTTGTATGATAAAAATGAACATCCAAACATAACATTCTGTCGATGATGATTAATACCCACAAATCAGGTTATATTTGTTTGTTCGATATGTTGTATCAAATGAAACATTTTCAAAACAGTCATAATCTATTCTTGATCTACTATCACACCAAAAAAATTCGTGATTCCACCTTCTTTATCAGCTTGCACATCCCAATAAAATATTCCCTCTTCTAATGGAGCTGGTCCATAGATAGGGTTACTAGACCAAGTCTGGGGAAGTATTTTCCATAATTTGAGAGATAATTAGGGCCAAACACATCATAAACCTATGTACTATTAATAAAATTTTTACAAAACTCCTGGATGTACTAGTAATTTTTATAAACTTCTCTACTTTTAGCACCATATATTATAATACCAATTGAATCAATTCATTGACTAATTTGAATATGCACGAGAACAGCACATGCATAAGCTTAAACTAATATATAATAAGTAGTTAGTTAATTAGAGTCTAAAAAGTGAGTTACTAAAGTAGACTGAATAAATTGATATTCAATACGATGGGTTCAACAACCTTCGAGAAGTTTACTTTTAAGCACAAGGCAAAAGTATTGTAAGTGGCAATAATTTTAGTAATTAATAAAATTGCTAAATAAAGCCTTTAATTAAAGAGATCAAACTCAGATTAATTAATAAATCATTTACTTGTTGCAAACCGAGTATGATGAAGTTGATCAGAAGGAGTATCTTTTTCTTGATTGATCTATAAATTAGAAAATATTATTTACTTGTTTGTGTAATATAAACACATATGGATTGAGTTTCATTATTAGACTAATACTTTTCAAATTTATTTTATTTCAAAGTACATAGTACGCAATTATATAGTCTCACTTTGACATAGACTTATATAGTCAAAAACCATAATATACGACAATAACGTTACCATAGGAACCACAAATTTCTTGGAATTTTTTGCGCACATAATTGCAAAACTCGTCTCATTTCTCTTTGTTGCCAAACCAGAAAATTAGTAGGGCTACCAATTCTTGTTATTTGTCAGGTTTTGTATACCTTTTTGGGTTGAACTCGCGGTGAAAATCTAACAAGTCTAAATCTAGATTTGAATTTGTGATTAACAGAATATAACACACTAATTATTAGACTATTATCTCAACTTGCTTATTATAAATAATTTTCTAATCTCAATCCATTCAATAATAATAATAAATATAAATAATTATTTAAAAATGAAAAATGTAATTTATTGAAATCAAAAGTTAAAAAATTTTAAAAAATATTTGTACACCGGAATAACTTAACTAAACAATAATTGCATCATTTTCAACATTCAAAATTTTTATGTTAATACTAGTTTTTTTTTTCATATGTATAAATATAAATATAAATTATAAATTATAAATTATAAATAGAAAAAAGGTGAAGGGTTTATAATTTCGGTTCTTTTTTTTTTTAAAAAAAAATCCATGATTTAAATCTTGAAGGAAAATTAGATTAACCATTAAATATGTTTTTAATCATTCTATTAAATGTATTAAAAAAATTTATCATGTCACACAACCTATTTAATAACTTCAAAAAAAAAAATTATACGTGTCTTCAACGTATTTAATTTGAATCGGGTCAGTTCTCACATTAATTGTGTTAAGTTAATATCTAATGACTCAATTTGGTAGACATAAGATATAGGATATAAGTCCTCAGAGTGAGATTTGAAACCACCATCTTAATAACAAAAGATTTAAATTATTTATTTCTAAATTTTTGCCATATACTTATTTTATAATCAAAATATCCTTTTCGCTAAACTGTTGTAAATATTGCCAAATTGATAAAGAGTTGATGTTTGCAGAGCATATTTGTCATAAATTAACCAATTGCAAGACTTAATCAAGTCAATTTATTGGATATGGTTCAAAATTAAAAAACCTGTCGAGGCGGACGAAGGATTTGATTTGAAAAGTCCAACAATACAAATAAAGGTGAGAATGGGACATAGTGATTTTTGTTAGTTTGAATGTTTCTTTCTATTATGTAATATCACATCTTCTTATATAGTTCATAATATTTGTTCAGTATATAAAGGAAAAAAAAGGGCTTCTAAAAAGTAGTGTGAAGATAAAATTTGGTGTATTTTCCCCATCTAACCACCCAACATCTTTTTATTTTGACAAAAAAACGTAATCAGAATCAAAATCACACTAACTCATTCAATCAAACAAAAGTAAACATATATGAAACAACCTGGTTCACCAAAAAGGACGATAAGCAACTGGTTTTTTCTTGTCGTTGATTGATGGCTAGGGAGCAAAAAATCGAGTCAAGTTCATGGATATATTTTTGGATCATGAAAACTTTTAACCACTTTTCAGACACCTTCTAGTTACTTCATTGCTCTTATTTAGTTACCTATTAACTCCTCTCGCTTTCCTCTTCAATTTGATATGAAGATTGTTGAGTTTGATAGTGATTTTGTGATTTTATTCTTCCAATGAATAAACGGCTTCATTTTAGACAATTCTCGTTAAATAAGATACACAAAGTTATTTTTGAATAGTTCAGGAACATAATAGATAAAATGTATACTACCAAAAAATTACATATATATATATATATATGACTAATTTAAAGTAAATGATATTTTGCGGGTTATGGATGATGGAAAATGATATGAAAGGGATTGAGATATTATAAAACTTATATAATGTGGGTGTGAACAAGGTAAAGGTCGAGGAAGCAAAGCAGTAGTAGTAGCATGTCCCCACTTTGAAATTTAGCAGAATCCAAGTCTTCATGTCCTTCTAGATTACATTAATTTACATAAAATTAAGTAAATAACTGTAATTAACTAAATGTCATACTATTTTAAAAATTACATAAAAAATAACTTTTTTTTACAATTATTTTTATATCCGTAAGATAATTTTTACGTACTGATCAGTATGTAATTTAATTTTTATATATCGATCAGTGTGTAAATTAACTTTACATAGTATCAGTATGTAAATTTTTTTCTTTTTGATAATTATATTTATACTCTTGATTTTTTAAATATCGATTGATATGTAAATTGATGTTTACATACCATTAATATATAAATTTTTTTATATGATAATTACTTTTATATCCCTGATTTTTTTACATACTAATCAATATGTAAATTAATGTTTACATATCGTTAGTATGTAAATTGATTTTTTGTGACAATCACTCTATGCCTCTAAATTATTTTCACATGCCGATTAATATGTAAATTGATTTTTTACATAACATAATTATGTAAATTGATTATTTGCAACAATTACTCTTATAACTCTAAGTTTGTTTTTCTTACATATTGATCAGTATCTAAATTGACTTTTACATATTATCAGTATATAAATTGATTTTTTATGACAATTACTTTTATACTCTTAAGTTATTTTTATATATCAATAAATATGTAAATTGATTTTTTTTTTACAATTACTTTTATACTTTTAGGTTATTTTTATATATCAATAAGTATGTAAATTGATTTTTTACATACTATCAAATATGTAAATTGATTGTTTATTTATATATTAATTTACATACTTATGGTTTACCTACATTTTTTATTGTGTACATACCTGTAGGCGTCTTTTTTGGAGGTTCAAATTTTTGGCTGGTTAGCAACTTAAATGTATGCGATGAGCGTGTCAGGTTTATAGGTACACCAATCGTAATATGCACCCGAATCTGAGGGTTGATTTTACGGTAAAAGCTTCCCCAAAGCATTCCTAAAGAAGTTCAGTGTTTGGATTGTATTGAATTATATTTAGAATATAACTCAATGATTTGGTTTTCATTTTCCAAGATTAGATCAACTGGAAAACGATTAGATTTATCTTTTCAGGATTAAATCGATCGGAAGAAAACTTAGATTTATCTTTCCAGGATTGAATCAATTGGAAAGGTAGGGTAACACAAAAAACTTGTTCATGGACCAAAGAGTCGACAGAAGCAAGTAATTGTAAAGTTAATCTAGAGACGCACATTTGAATGCTTGAGATCCACAGAAGATGGTTGTAGGATTGAACTTTAGACAAACAGATACAAAAAACTTGATGAAGTCTGTAATTGTATTTGAGTTTGAATTTGATTTGAATTTATGTTGTTGATTGGATTGTTGTTGTTATGTTGGTGTTGTGCCTTTTATAATGTACAAAGTTAGCTATTATACAGAAATGAAAAGCATTTATGTAAGTTTCCCTACAAAACTTCTCACTAAGGCACTTCCAGAGCTCCACTTCCCACTTTTCGCTTTTATTTATGCACTCTTACTTTGTAACTACAACCAACCACCTCTGGAAGTCATTCAGAGTCTTTCATTTGACCAAAGTTTTAACTTCCAACATCTCTGCAATGTCCAACATCCAAAGATTCAAACTCAAACACAATAACAATCCAACCTAATTACAAATAAAACTAATTATTATTAATCTATCACTTAGATCAAACCCAACTAAAATTGACTTGAATTAAAAAAATCAATTTATAACCCAAACAATACCGATTTTAATATTTAAATCTATACAAAAATTAAATTTTAATATAACTTTTTTTTTTTTTTACTTTCTAACGTCCTAATACAATTTTTTTTATATTTTAATACTTAAATAAAAATACTTTCAGGCACTAAGTTATAATTTCAAATAATTTGTTCATCTCCTTCCTTCTTCATGAACAATGTGCAACGCGTTTTATTCAATAATATATACATATATATTTTTTGATAATAATAATACATACATTACATGTCAAACACTATAAACAAATTGTATCCATGTATAGTATTTAAATGAAGAACATGAAATCATCTGATATATTTGAATCCATATTTCCATTTCCATGGCTGAGAAAGAAGAACAAGCCAAAGCTTTAGCTTCATCTTCACTCCAATAATCTTTTTGCGACCAAGAAAAAGCAATCTCTACCCATTTAAATCTTTGCTGGAAAGATTCAAGATTCATGAAATGCAGCGGTTGCTTTGCTTTCCTTTCCGATTGCGAGATGCAAGTCAAAGGCTGAGGCTGAGACCCAGACGTCCAACAAGCCCCAATTAGAATTTCGCAAGCGGATTCTTGGAGCTCCGAATCAGATAAGCTAGGGAGGTATTTTAAGCTTTTCAAAATCTATCTGCTATTTACTTAATATTTGTAATATTTGATCCTCCTTCCTGTATAACTTTAATGTTGCTTGATGATACTTGTGGGGTTTCTTAACCAAGGGACAAATCTTTCATGATTAGAATAAATAAATAAAAATCTACTGGTGGAACGTGCAATCCAACGGCAGGAAATTATCAACTACAGTGTTTTTATTGAAATTGAAATAATGAACCCAACTGTAATAACTGAATTAATGCTAACAAGTGAAGTCCGTTATTCCGTTTACAATATTTTGCTCACAAACTGGAACGTCCACTTCTAACTTAAATTCACCCATTCAACAATCAGACATGAATGACAAGAGGCAAGAGGGGATCGAGATTCAAAATACAAAACAAGCAAATCAAGTCTGCCATTAACATTAGTAACTGAACCATCCTACATTAGAAATAAAATTTACCAAAACAAGGAGACAAATTAGTACCATCCTACATAAAAGACCTCAGGAAACTGGTTATCTACCCAATAAGCATAATACCAATTTTGTTGGCCCTCGCCTTTAATAACGATCGAAGGAGGATGCATGCCCTCCCCTGCTAAAACGATCATATGGACCTGCCCTACTCCTGTAGTTCCTGTCATTTCGTGCAGCACCTCCACTTCCATACCTATCACTGCCTCCTCGTGGGACTCCACCATCCCTATCATAGGTTCTGTCTTTACCATACCCATTTGGTGCATATCGATCTGACCCACCATATTTATCACCTGCAAACCGATCCCCACTTGAAGGGTACCTGCAATGTTTACAAATTAAGAGTGTCATTCACCAGCAATGAAATGGTTCAGTTATATACTTTGGAAGCATTATTTGCTCAATACTACAAATGGGTTACTTCTATTGAGGGTTAAAAACTGGACAAGCAAAAAAAAAAAAATCATTCCAATGCCACAAAACAAATAAATATCTCAAGATTGGAATACTTGAGGTACCTGTCACTAGCATAGCGATCACGGCTCCCATATTTATCTCTGCTGTCAAAACGATCCCTATCACCGAGTCGTCCTCCATCATAGCGGTCATCCATGTATCGATCACGATCACCTCCAAAGCGATCACTACGGTCACCAGCACCTGCAAACCTAGAGCGTGATGAGAATGAACCGCCACCCCCACCTCGGCCACCAGCTGAAGGGCAGTCTCTAGCCCAATGTCCTGGGCGCCCACACTTGAAGCAGTCATCTTGCCCAAGAGGCCTGTCTCCTCCATAGCCCCCTCTACCACCTGATGATGAGTAGCCACCCCTATAGCCCTGATCAAGATCATCGCCCCCCATTTTTGGTTGAGCCTTGTTCACAGAGATGACACGGTCACCAAGTTCCCGTCCATGCATCTCCCTGATAGCATCATCCATAGCCCGGCGATCAGCAAATGTAATAAACCCAAATCCACGTGGCCGTCCAGTATCTCTTTCCAGCATGACCTGCATAGAGAAAACACAAAATCCTGACAGGAAGAAAACATGTGTATGCAACTAACCAGGCAAAAGTCAATATGCAGCAATTAATGCCATAAATTGTATAAGATATCAAGACACAATTAACCAATGATTAGAAAATAACAAATAAATACACATCAATCATGCCCCAAATTTGAGTAACTTAATTGTTCAATCAAAATTATCCGAGGATTGTTAACATGTTCATACCTCAAACTTGCGCAAACAATAATAATGATAGAGGATATTAAGGATCAATGGGTTTAAAGTAACGAAAAACAAAGTTTAAAACCATAATGAAAAATCACTCCTACAAGAAGTTAACATAGCAGAAAGGCAGTAAAAGGATGTGTAGCTTACACAGTTCAATGTTATCATTTATATATTCATAGCAGAAGTAGATGAACAATGTCAAATACTTCCTCAACAGGAAGTTAAATGCTGCACTTATTTTTGCAGATTTATCAGGCACATGTGAGCAAGACTTTCAGGATGATTTCACAAGAGAGAGAGGGGGTGGTTAAGTGCCAACTCTACATACTTTATCTGCTATATAAAATGTAAGTACGAAGAAGATCTGAAAAGATCTAAGAGAAAAAGAAAATGAAAGTTGTAGCTAGCAGATGACTTACTTTCACACTTGTTATATGGAAAGGCTAAGGCATCTCAACGCGTTTGATATTGCAAAATGTTCTTAATGGAAATGGAAGAATCTGCAAACTGTAATTGACATTCTATTACAGCAGACAAATTTTCATATCTATTTCCCATCCGAGATAGCAGTTCCATAATGACCTAGTGTATAGCAGACATAGCTTCAATGCATCAATTTAGCTGAGGAACAACAATAAAACCCACTTATATTGGCCATCACTACTCACATACCTATGACTATACTCCCACAAGGATAGTTCAAATATCAGATGAACTTCCATCTAGGTCAGGTCAGACATTCACAAAAATGAGCTCTGTAATCCAAACATATCAACATATGTAACTCAATCCTTCATTCACTTCTGAAATTAAAAAAACCAATGAATTTTCTAGGTCCTTCACAGCAGCAGTTCCATATGTTCATCATTCTGGATCCTCATTCAGCAACTCATTCCAGTTCGCTAGGTGAAAAAACATGGCTGAGAAACAAGTCTACATGCAGTTCCCTCTAAATGGAGAACAGAACCTCTAGGCTCTAGCAACAGACAGAACAGAACTTGATGCAAGCTAAAAGAGTCACAAATCCAAAAACAGTATACCTTGACAACTATAACTAAGTTCCCAATAATGTCAGAAAATTTAATCACTGCAAGGTCAGCATCATAACAAAGACCTTCGGTTGGAAAGTCAGACGTGGAAAAAGGATAATGATAGAGAGATGAACAAATTTCACCAGCTAACAACTAAACACATCCAGGTTGCAGTCACAAAAAGCAATGAGCCTTTCTGGACCCATAAATAGATCTACCCAGCTACTAGTTTGCAGTGTGACGATGTCAAAGTTTTTAGTGAAAAAATTGCTGGTATTCTATGAAGTACCAAAATCTGTATTGTTCAGACGGCCCTGAATCTGTTCTCTGCCATGGAGAATGCAGTTCTGGAACATCAATGCAGTAAAAAAGGGTACAATTTGCTCCTGAGAGGCTGAGACTCTCTGAACGGGAACACTTTAATACGAGTAACAAATAAAATAAACAAGGCCCATCAGCTTGGTGGCAGATATAAGCACAATGCAGCATGTGATGAAGGATTAACTTATTTTGGTAACCCATATCTCTACTCCAAAAGTGAGAACAATTATATATCCAGACAGCAGCACAAATAAATCCAACAATTGAATCTTGTCATAAAAAAGCAAGCATAAAGCTCAAGCGTTCCAAATTAATAATTATGTCAAAACTCAAAAGATGAAAATCAGGGACCTTGTTCAAAATTAATAGTGAAGTATGAGAGGAAAGAACCTTAAATGTCACAGGTCCACATGGCATGTGGATCTACCTTCACACAAAAACAGCAAACACTCGTATAATCGGGATAATTATCACCAAACACATGAAATCACTTCCATCCTAATATGCAAATCAAGCATCTGCAAGCGGTAGCTCTGGATATAAGGAAAGTGAAAGACAAGTAACAGAACGAAATGACACAACAGAGTTGCAAAGAAGAATCCACATGCTACAGGATTGAGTGAGTGGTAGTTTCCTGATGTTAGATAGCCATCAAGATTATAAAAGAAGGAAGCATTGTCAACGTATATCCCTTTAGAAAGCCACCCAAGGAAGAAATATTAAGAAACTCTGCATCCAAGAAATTCTCCCAAAAACTGAAGTTGCTTTGGCCCAACCAGCTAAAAGCTAGAAAAGCCATTTGAAAAACCACACATACTCTTTGAAAAGGGTCCAAATAATGTTCGTTGCTTAACTGATTCAAACACATCAATAGGATAGGTCATTCATGAATTTGGTAGACATAAACTCGTGTAAAATAGAAGATCTCTCAACCAAAACTAGTTCAACTGCATTTTCACATTACATCTGCTCATTCCACACTGATGAATTGGATTCCTTTTTCTGTATGTATCCAACTGCAATGTTGTTTCCATATATTTTAAGTTTCTTTGCAAACCACATACCCCATATATCCATAGCCACCAGGGTAACTGCACTTGGAAAATTAAAAACCAGTTGTCCAATTTAAACTAATCAATGAAATCTGACTGATCTTGAACAGCCTGATTCAACCAATCTGACCCAAATCTCTCAAAAGTACACCATCTCAAAAGCTCATACCAGCGAGCCATAAAACAAAACAAAGAAAAACCAAAATCAATACAAATGTAAAATCAAACAGTAACTTATTGCATAAATGTACAAAAGTAAACATTATTTAAGCATGACGAAAACTCAAATTCAAGAAATTTTTATAAAATAACAAATAATAATTTCGTGAAACAGCTAAAAATAAAACGACACAAAATGAATAAATACCTCACACTCAGTCTACTAAAAACAGTTATACCTGACACTCGGTGATTTTTCCGTAGCGATTAAAAGCACTCTCTAGCTGCCGTTCAGTGACGTCCCAAGACAAGCCTCCAACAAAAATTCGGTGGTCCTCCTTTCCGGTCATCTTTCACATAAAAGTAGAAATTCACTGCAAAAACAAATGGAATCGGAAACAAAAACGATGAAGCCAATAGATAAGAAATAGGAGAATTTGATTACCTTTAACTTGTGTTAGTGGAGAGAGCAAAATTGAGC
This sequence comes from Croton setiger, assembly GCA_948099555.1. NCBI lineage: Eukaryota > Viridiplantae > Streptophyta > Magnoliopsida > Malpighiales > Euphorbiaceae > Croton > Croton setiger. The sequence goes on from CANUEY010038555.1 coordinate 10,359, forward strand.
GTTACCAGAAAAACCCTAGAAACAAATTTGGGATATCCTTTTTGTTTTAGGTTAAGTTTGAGCTGGCCGGAGATCGATATTTTCTTATATTCTGTTTTTTTGGGCCTTCTTTGTTCGTACGACTAATGACCTTTGCACGTGGGCCCTATTTTATTTGTGAAAAAATTGCCAAATAACCTATTTTAGTTCACTTGACAAATGTGAATCTTTTTAAATTTAAGAGACAAAAATGGTCTTTTTTAATTTTTAAATGGACAAAGATGACCTTTTCATTATGGATTGTTGTTTGGATTCTGACATTAGAATTATAATTACGAAATTAGGTTCATTTACCAAAAAAATTATCGAATTCAAACCGTGGACATCAAAAAGACGTTACGCAATTTAGAACTGCGAAATAAATAGTTACTCATATCTAAGTTGCGAAATAAATAAACTTTTGCAAATTGAACTTGCGAAAGATGAGTTAATCAACCGTTAGCGAAAATTAATTTACATAAGCGTTTAATTAGGGTTAATAACCAATGGCTAAGAGACGCGTGGCTAGATTAATTGCCACCTAACTTTCGCAATTACAAAATGCAAAAGAAGAAGGAACCGCGGGTCAAAGCGTGGACATGTGGTGGCATGTAGGGGCGTGGACGGAAGAGCCAGCGAATAAGCGCTCGACAGCTGACAGAAGACACATCTGGACTCAGTTTCGCAAGATGGACTTGCGTAAGTGGACTTTCGCATATTGAAATAGTGAAGATAAAGCTTCGCATTTTAGCAACCAAATCGTGCTCATTCTCATAACTTTCCAACAAAATTCCAAAAATTTGAGAGAGTAAGAGAGAAATTGGAGGCGGCTAATTTCAATAGAATTAGATGAATATTCAATATTCTAGGTAGAGGTATGTACTATTTACTCTGTTTTTTTAAATTAATTTGTTAAACTTTAATGTTAAAATATCCATAATTTGTAATATTAGACAGTAGATATAACACCTCTTACTATACTCTTATGTCATAAAACATGCCTTTTTTTTTTAAACATACGTCAAATGTTGCTAACTCTGTTTTAATTTTTAATACATATATAACAATCACATATCAAACATGTAACCATATAAGCATCTTTTCTCTTTAACCTACTTAAGGTTAATTTGGTCATTCTCTGTACTATAGGCATATATAAGCATATCATACATTACATATATCAACATATGGATATAACCGCAGTTTATCCAAAAAGACTATATGAATAGCACCACATATTTACATGCCAAAACTGTATAAAATTATGCTTACAACACAAAGCATAAACACACTATATGCAACATATACAATATGAACTGTGAGAGGAGAGAGGCCTAGATTCCTGCTGGACTGACCTGTGCATAGACGAGTGAAGCCTTAGTACCTCACTCGGACTG
>CANUEY010038932.1:0-22796 GCA_948099555.1 Croton setiger
ATGTGTTCATGTGTATGTTTGGTTATTTTAATTGTATTAGTGTTTGTAATTGGGAAGATAATGTAATTGACAATTCTCCATTAATGAAAATAATTTATTTATCCAGAATTTGTGTATGTTGTTGTCCATTGATGAAAAACAGTGTGTTATCAATAATGTGCCAAGTTATTGTGTTGTTCTGGGTTATGAAGTCTCTGCTAAGGAAATTTGTTTGCCTAAAACTTACCAGAATGCCTCTGCAATGTCAGTTGGTGTATGTTTGTAATGTTAGTTGAGGCTGGAATAGAGTTTACTTGTGTTTGTAATGTTAGGGACCTGACAGTTTGATATCTGAAATTTGCATGGACCTTAGAGTATAATATTTATAAACTTGAGGACCCGAGAGTTTTCTTTAGTAAAAGTGAAGGACCTAAGAGTATAATATTTTGGCACAAAATTGAAAGAAATGAAGCCAGAAAGCAGAGAAAACCAAACCTGTGAACCAAGAATGGGCATTTCCAAATAGAAACACAAAAAAAGAAATGCATTGCAAATAATTTCACAGAACACTCACAACACAAAATGGTGACTTGAGCATTGCATATCAAAAATTTACATTGTTCAAAAGGACCAAAATGTCTACAGTTTCAACAAATATTACTGCTAAATGTACAAATTTTTTAGCCAAAAACAAAAATGTAATGTGCACATTTACATTTGATTTCCCTACACTTGGAGCAAGTCCAGCTAGCTTTCAACAATTTACAGCCCTGCTGTAGATTGTGAAGGTGTTTGTGATCCAGCATTTGCAAGTAAGACAGCAAGTAGTTACGAATAAAACTTGAACATATTAGACTTAAATAATGAAGACAATTCCATACCTGGAGTTTTGGAAGCCTTTGGACAAGTCCTCTTGTTGTGACCCTCTCATTGCAACCCTTGCACTTGACAGTCCCAATTCTGAGTCTAGCCTTAGGCACTTTTTGTTTCTCACCCTTAATCCTCTTCCTATCACCCTTTTTTGGCCTTCCTGGCAGCCTTTTTACCTCTGGGGGGAGTATTCTATCTGCCTCATTCTCTGGTGTCAAATCAACCATTGGAACTGGATGTATGATGTCACTATAAGCTTGACCAGCATTTCTTTGGAGAAGTAGGGGTGCACATATTTCTCAAACTTCCCCCTTCTGTAGCCTATTGTCATGCAGCCATGTTTGTAAGGAATGTCAGAAATTTGCCACCAACCACAACTACATGTCCAGTCAATAAGGTTTACAGCAAACCTTTGAAGACCTTCCACAACCTCAAATTCTTCATTGCTTGAAGGGAAAATTTTGCACTTAATTGACTGTTTTACATTCCGCCTAATAACTCTTAAGGCATAATCAGTTAATGAATTCTGCATTCTTGTTGCCTTAGTATATCTCCTATATGTCATAAACATGCATTTCTGCCTTAACTTGTCAAGCAAATCAACAATAGGCATTGCTCTCAACTTTCCCACCCAACTATTGAAACTCTCAGTCATGTTGTTTGTCACATGCTGACTTTTAGAAACAGGACTGAAAGCATGGGCTGCCCAATGCTCCAAGAGAATGTCCAGCAACCATTTGGCTGGCTTTCCCTCATACTTATTCTGGATATTGGAGAGCCATTTGGCTAGCTATCCCTCATACTTATTCTGGATATTGGAGAGGGCAGCCTTAAACTCTCACTCATGTGTGGATTTGCAAAGGGACCAAAATTCATGAACTAAACCAATACTTGGAAATCTGGTCCTGAAGTTCATCAATATGTGCCTGTAGCAGAATCTATGCTCAGCTGTTGGGAATGTTGCCTCAACAGCATCAACCAGTCCCTGCAAGTTATGGATGTCAGAAATGGCCACCCTAAACCAAACAGTTAAACCCTATACCAAAAACCATAAACCACAAAGGAAAAAAAAATAACAAACAGTTTGAGTTGTGTTAATTAACCCTTTTGTCTGTCTGACATGAATGTGAGGCCAGTTAGTGCAGTTTCAGCCCCAATACATTGATAAAGACAGTCCAGGAAAAATGTACATGTTTCCTTGCACTCAGACTGCACCATTGCCCATGCAAGGGGGATGACTGAGTTGTTGCCATCCATGGTCACAGCAGAGAGTATCACCCCACCAAACTCTCCTTTCAAGTGTGCTCCATCCAGACCGATAAAAGGCCTACAACCTCTCAAGAAAGAATGCTTCAAGGCTTGGAAGCACACAAATATGGAGGACAATATAACTGGATCCCTCTCTGAATTTCTTGGCTGTAGAGAGAATTTCACCACTGAGCCTGGATTGTACTTCATGATTTGTTGCATGTACTTCCTTATTCCATTATAGCTTTCAACATATGACCCAACTCCTTCAGTCTTTGCCCATCTCTTAGCCCTATACATCTTGAATGCAACAGGCTGGACACCCCAATCCTTCTCCAATTCATCATGCAGAATATCATAGCTGATTGTTGGATCAATTTTGACCTTCTCTCTAATCTTTTCTTGCACCCATCTAGAAGTGATGGCTGCATTTTTGTTTCTCTCTTGCCTCTCACATGTGTGTGATGCTTTGAGGGTGGTCACTCTAAATGTGCAGCCATCTGTCATGAGACTAGCATGGATCCTCCAGTCACACTTCCCTTCTGGATCTCCACACTTTGCAGTGTATCTCAACTTGTCATTGTGTATTTTCTTCACACAGAATCCCTGCCTAATTGCATAATCCTTCAGTGCACTCCTGAATGTTGACACATCCACAAATGTCTGCCCCACTCTGAATTCAAATTGATCATCAACAGGGCCAGTGTGTAAGTCATCATACATCCCTTCAAAGCAGTCTGCTTTCTTCTTCCTCTTTCTGCCCTTGCTGTCCACCCTAACACCTTCACTCTCACTATCCCTAGCTTGCTTATCTCCAACATCCTTCATGTTGCTCCAGTCCCCAGAATCATCACTGATTTCATCTGCACTGGAGGAGGCAATGAACCCACCTGAGCCCTGTTCAGTTCCTTGCTCAACATCCCCTTTTTGTTGCAAGATCCACTCACTGTCACTGCTACTGTCACTTGTGGAGTCACTGGATTCTACAACTGTCTTACCTTTTCCCTTCCCTAATTGTTCACTTCTGGCAGTATAAAATATGCAAAAATTACAATGCAGCATGTTCAGTACCATTTAATGCAACAAATAGAATGTTGAGGTTCAGTAGCTTACCTTGAGGCAGCAGGCTGCTGCTTTCTCCTGCCACTTCTCCCTTGCACAGATTGTGCAGCTGCCTTCCCTTCATCAATTTTCACACCCACAGAAGGTCTACTAGTCCTCCTTTTGCCTATTTCTACACCTCCAGCCTTTGCATCCTTGGCAGGAGCTGCTTTTGGAAGACTGGTTTAACTGGTCTACCATTTTTCCAACACTTTTGACCTTTCCTTTAACCCCTTGACCAGCCAGTATAGCCTCCCCAGCTGTATGGCCCAACCTCCCAAATTGTGGATCAGTTGTGAACAATGACTTCCACAGATTTGTTCCAGATACATTGTGCCTAGGAGGATCAATTTTGCTACTTCTCTAGGCTACACTTGAGTGGACATGTGTCCCACCACCATCCCCACCTTGCACATGTTGTCCACTGCCTGCAGCAGCTTCCTCTCCCCCAATGCCAGCCCCTACATCACCTTCATCCCTTGTTGCAAGCCCAACAATAGGCTCAGGGCCTTTTGGAGCCACAACCTCATACTCAGGCCCACTCATGAGCCCAACACCATGCTCAGGCCCATGACCACCCTCATCTTCACCTCTCACCCCAGGCTGGACATCCACATTAATGTCTTCTTTATCAACATTAATGCCCTCACCTACACTCAAATCTATAAATAAGTTTTCTCAAGTGTTTTCTCCAATTTCTACTTCCTCCTACTGCATTGGAGCTTCAACGGCAGCAGGTTCTGGTTGATAGGGCTGGAAGCTAGGGGTTCAATGTTAACAGTAACTGTTATCTCTACTTACCCCCTAGGAAACATGACAAACATATCTAGCAAGTCCTGATCAGTTCTCAACTCCTAGTGACCAGCCCCAAAATCTAACTCCACACCAGTTTCATCTATGTTAAACCCCCTACACACATCATCCATTATATCTAAATATGAGTACCTATCTGGGTCAACATTATCTATGATAATAACCTCAGTACCAAAAGTGCAAAAAAGAGTATATGTTTCTGCCATTACTGCAAATAAACCAAGAAACCCAAGTATAACAGTTTAGTGCAAACAGGAAAACATTAATAGCAGCCCTAAACACTATCTTTCATACATTTTAAACATCATAACACTAACACTTAAGGAAACTAACACATTGCAAACAAAACAATTCCACAAGCTTAAAACAACAAGTTCAAAGCCCTAAACACAGAATGCAGAAGCAGAAGCAGAAGCTACGAAAACGGAAGTTTGAGTTTTACCTTTCTGCCTTCAATCCTTCTACTCTTCAACGAAACTCTTTTGATTAATTTTCTCACTGCACTATTCCGCAAACTAACCAGCAAGCCTCCAACTTCCAAGCACGAAATTTGAAATGGCCGTTGCCTAGGAATCTGGAGGGGTTATGGATTCTCGAACGGTAGGTGGAAAGTGTGCTTTGGACCAGAACAGAAATCCCCTCATCAGCCATCTCACCAGCAGCGGGTGCTCGAGCAGGGGCCCGCTATCGATGATCTACTGTTCCTTCAGGGGGAACATAAATCCGCTCACATTTTCAAAGACGAGGAGAGATTCGAAGTCCGCTCAGTATCAGACAAGCGGACACACAGATTTGAAGGCTGCTCGACGCGGAGCATGACCGGATGCTGCATTTCATCGACGAGCTGGGATTTGAATTGCTGCGGAGGGTAGGGTCCATTTTTTACGACTGGGTCCTACTGACAGCTCTGGCGGACCGGTGGAGACCGGACACGCACACTTTCATTCTGTCGTTCGGGGAGGCCACTATCACCCCGCAGGACGTAGATGTGATATTGGGACTATCTGTGGAGGGTCGGCCCGTCAGTGGTCGATACGAGAGGCCTGGCGTTAGATGGCAGCAGTACTTCACTGACTTTTTCGGTTTTGTGCCAGCCGCATGGATTTGAGGGGTAGCAGAATAATGCTCCGCAGCATCAGCGGACATCTGACTACGCCCCCGGAGGTAGCTGGACTGGAGCACGTTTACCAGCAGCGTGCTCGGTGCTACGTGCTGTGGCTGATGAGGGAATTTCTGTTCTGCAATTCCTCGAAGAATAGCACGTCCCTTATTTTGGCGCGCATGCTCGAGGACTTTGCTACCTGTTGGGGGAGTGCGGTTCTGGCGTATCTCTACCGCAACTTGTGCCAGACAGCGACTACATTAGAGGGTGCCTGTTATTGCTTCAGGAAATTTTTCGAAATTGATATAGTTAATTTCAGGTATAATATGTTATTTAGTTATTTTATTTTGGGTATTGGTTCTTACACAGGTATGAGCGTGGGAGAGGATACCTCTAATTCACCCGACTCTTCCGGACAGTCATCCGATGTATTTCGCTGGATGCATATGCACGGAGGTATGTTTCTCCTGCATAATAATTTGTAAATTAAAATAGATTGAGAAAATTTTTTAATATTTGCTTTTTTTTTGGTAGATAGCGCACAGAGAAAAACTTGCAGTACATAACCAGCCATAATTTGCTGGGTTACAGGGATCAGCTGTCGATGATGACAGCTACCGAGGCATGTTTTAGCTTTTCAGTCAAGTTCTGTAATTTAATTTTTTTAATTATATTGTTTATATTTTTTGTTATAATATATATGCATATACGACAATTTCTGTGGACATCGTACCCAGACGGGCTGTTGGATAAACTGCCTGCGCAGTGCAGTGCGGGATGTGGTATTTGGACCACGGTCACTCAGTTGATCTTCATTGACGTGGTCGAATTTCAAGTTCCCAACAGAACTGTTCGACAGTTCGGGTATCGGCAGGAAATACCCGAACCGACTCTATTACTAGACGCTGCTGAGCATAGGCGTTTGCACCGCCTTATCCGGATCGGCCGACCCAACGAGGACTAGCGAACCTTCCACCAGACGTCATTGCGCGCTGGGAGCAGTGGTTGGACACCCTGGTCCTCGAAGTTATAACCAGGAGTGCTGAGACGTCGGAGAACTACCTGCCTTGGTTCCTAGAGCGCACGGTTCGCTTCATCAGCAATCCGTCGGACTGTCGGAGAAGTTCAGGGGTTCATCGGATCTGCGGAAGCGTACACTGCACTTGTAAGTTCAATATTTATATTTTTATAATTAATTTTGTTTTAATATGATTATCTGATGATTGAGTTCTTTATTACAGGCTAGATCGACATCAGAGGTTCTGCGGGAGATCCGCACCTTCGAGCAGCGACACCACTCAGTTGGGAGCAGGCATGAAGATGTTTTTGATTTTCTAGCGAGGATTGTGGCTGTCTGTGAGCGAGGGCTACAGGTGCATCAGACGCAGCTCGATGTAACTCAGAGCCAGACGTATCGCATTGTGTTGCAGCAATAGCGGTCGGTAGATCTGCCCCAGCGACGTCCTGGCCGTAGAGTCGGCCGAGTCGAAAGGAGCGAAAGATGTAGAGCTCTGCATCCTCCAGCAGCAAGAGCAGCTCATCAGGCAGCAGAGCCAGCACCTTCAGAGTCTGATTCGTTTCAGCAGCTACAACAGTATTTGACAAAGTTCTTTTATGACGCTGATGTCGTCCCTCAGACTCCACTCCATGATGTCACAGCTGCAGTTGGGGAACCAGCAGTGGATCAGAGCCCTCCAGCTGAGCACCTGAGCAGTGATGACTCAGACGTACCATTGGCGCTTCGGAGCTCACCGCCGAGGAGGAGGTCCTCGAGATATCCTGGCTACTCCCTCGTTAAGGATAGAGCTGGCCGCAGATAGTCGGAGCAGTAGATATAGGTTTCGTTTATTGTTTTTCTTTTAAAAATGTGTTGTACTTATATTAATGTAAAAACGATATATTTTGTGACAATTTATGGTAATGTAATTTTAATTTTATTTTTTATAATGTTTATTAATTAATTTTTAACTATTTTTCATGTGTTATATATAATAGAAATTTGATAAATTTAATATTTCACCATTTTATAATTAGATTAATCTAATACATTTGTATTTATTTTAAACCATAATAATACTACTTAATATGAAATTGACATTTAAGTTATCAAAATAACATTTAGTTACAACTAAGAGTCCACATTGACAATATTTTAAAGGGGTAATTATTTTTGAGTCTCTGAGATTTGGCCTAATAAACTCGTAGGTCCTTCTATTAACGGGTCCCTAACTTTTGAAATAATAGACTCTCAGGTCCTTTCGTCCACTTTGACCGTTAGTCAGCCGTTATGTTGGTGGAAAATGACATTTATACCCTTAGAACTATTTTTCCACGCTGGCAGCACATGATCAATAGGGAGCTGAGGGGAGAAAACCGTTCAAGAATCTAAAACCGTTCCAAATTCCTGGGCAATGGCCATTTTCAAATTTCGTGCTTCGATGTTTGAGGCTTGCTGGTTAGTTTGCGGAATTGTGCAGTGAGAAAAATAATCAAAGGAGTTTCGTCGAAGAGTAGAAGGATTGAAGGCAGAAAGATAAAACTCAAACTTTCTGCTTCATAGCTTCTGCTTCTGCATTCTGTTTTTAGGGCTCTGAACTTGTTGTTTGAAGCTTGTGGAATTGTTTTGTTTGCAATGTGTTAGTTTCCTTAAGTGTTAGTGTTATGATGTTTAGAATGTATGAAAAATAGTGTTTAGGGCTGCTGTTGATGTTTTCCTGTTTACACTAAACTGTGATACTTAGTTTCTTGGTTTATTTGCAATAGTGTCAGAAACATATACTCTTTTTTGCATTTTTGGTACTGAGGTTATTACCATAGATAATGTTGACCTAGATAGATACTCATTTTTAGATATAATGGATGATGTGTGTAGGGGGTTTAACATAAATGTTACTGGTATGGAGCTAGATTTTGGGGCTGGTCATTTTGAGTTGAGAACTGACCAGGACTTGCTAGATATGTTTGTCATGTTTTGCAAGGGGGAAGTAAAGATAACAGTTACTATTTACATTGAACCCCTAGCTTCCCAGCCCTATCAACCAGAACCTGCTGCCATTGAAGCTCCAATGCAGCAGGAGGAAGTAGAAATAGGAGAAAACACTTAAGAAAACTTATTTATAGATTTGAGTCCAGGAGAGGGCATTAATGTTGATGAAAAAGGGCATTAATGTGGATGTTGCTGGGGTGAGAGGTGAGGATGAGAGTGGTCATGGGCCTGAGCATGGTGTTGGGCCCATTAGTGGGCCTGAGCCTGAGGCTCTAGCTCCAGAAGGCCCTCAGCCTGTTGTTGTGCTTGGAGCAAGGGATGAGGGTGATGTGAAGGCTGGCATTGGGGGAAAAGAAGCTGCTGTAGACAGTGGGCAGCATGTGCAAGGTGGGGATGGTGGTGGGACACATGTGCACTCATGTGCAGCCCAAAGAAGTTGCAAAACTGGTCCCCCCAGCCACAATGTATCTGGATCAAATCTGTGGAAGTCACTGTTCACAGATGATCCGCAATTTGGGGGGTTGGGCCATACAGCTGGGGAGGTTATAGTGGCTGGTCAGGGGGTTAAAGGAAAGGTTAAAAGTGGTGGGAAAAAGGGTAAACCACTTAAAACCAAGCTTCCAAAAGCAGCTCCTACCAAGGATGCAAAGGCTGGAGGTGTAGAAATAGACAAAAAGAGGACTCCTAGACCCTCTGTTGGTATGAAAATTGATGAAGGGAAAGCAGCTGCACAATCTATGCAAAGGAGAAGTAACAGGAGAAAGCAGCAGCAGCCTGCTGCCTCAAGGTAAGCTAATCAACTAGAACATTTTGTTTGTTGCACGAAACGGTATTAAACATGCTCCATTGTAATATTTTCATATTTTATACTGCTAGAAGTGAACAAATAGGGAAGGGAAAAGGTAAGGCAGTTGTAGAACCCACTGACTCCACAAGTGCCAGTAGCAGTGACAGTGAGTAGAACTTGCCACCAGAAGTGAATGTTGAGCAAAGAACTGAACAGAGCAAAGGTGGGGAGGGTGCAAGTGGGTTCATTCCCTCCTCTAGTCCAGATGAAATCAGTGATGATTCTGGGGATTGGAGCAAGGGGGAGGATGTTGGAGATAAACAGGCTGGGGATAGTGATAGTGAAGGTGTTCAGTTGGACAAGAAGGGCAGAAAGAGGAAGAAGAGAGCAGACTTCTTTGAAGGGATGTGTGAGAACTTACACATTGGCCCTGTTGATGATCATTTTCAATTCAGAGTGGGGCAGACATTTGTGGATGTGTGTGCATTCAGGAGTGCAGTGAAGGATTATGCAATTAGGCAGGGATTCCCTGTGCAGAAAATACACAATGACAAGTTGAGATACATTGCAAAGTGTGGGGATCCAGAAGGGAAGTGTGAGTGGAAGATCTATGCTAGTCTTATGGTAGATGGCTGCACATTCAGAGTGACCACCCTCAAAGCATCACACGCATGTGAGAGGCCTGAGAGAAACAAGAATGCAGCCATAACTTCTAGATGGGTGCAAGAAAAGATTAGGGAGAATGTGAAAATTGATCCAGCAATCAGCTATGAGCTGTTGCATGATGAATTGGAGAATGATTAGGGTGTCCAGCTTGAAGCATTCAAGATGTATAGGATTAAGAGATGGGCAAAAATGGAAGGAATGAGGTCATATGTTAAAAGCTACAATAGATTAAGGAAGTATATGGAACAAATCATGAAGTACAATCCAGGCTCAGTGGTGAAATTCTCTCCAAAGCCAAGAAATTCAGAGAAGGACCCAGTGATATTCTCCTCCATATTTGTGTGCTTCCAAGCCTTGAAGCATTCTTTTCTTGAGAGGTTGTAGGCCATTTATTGGTCTGGATGGAGCTCACTTGAAGGGAGAGTTTGGTGGGATAATACTCTCTGCTGTGACCATGGATGGCAACAACTCAATCATACCCCTTGCATGGGCAGTGGTGCAGTCTGAGTGCAAGGAAACATGGACATTTTTCCTGAACTGCCTCCATCAATGTATTGAAGCTGAAACTGCAGCAATTGGCCTCACATTCATGTCAGACAGACAAAAGGTAAATTAAAACAACTCAAACTGTTTGTTGTTTTTTTTTTTTACTTGTGCTTCATGGTTGTTGATATGTTGTGAAACTGTTTGGTGTATTATGGCCCTTTGTGGCATTGTTAACCTGCAGGGACTGGTTGATGCTGTTGAGGAAACATTCCCAGCAGCTGAGCATAAATTCTGCTGTAGACACATATTGATGAACTTCAGAACTAGATTTCCAGGTATTGGTTTAGTTAATGAATTTTGGTCTCTTTGCAAATCCACACATGAGTGGAGTTTAAGGCTGCCCTCTCCAATATCCAAAATAAGTATGAGGGAAAGCCAGCCAAATGGTTGCTGGACATTCCCTTGGAGCATTGGGCAGCCCATGCTTTCAGTCCTGTTTCTAAGAGTCAGCATGTGACAAATAACATGACTGAGAGTTTTAATAGTTGGGTGGTAAAATTGAGAGCAATGCCTATTGTTGAGTTGCTTGACAAGTTAAGGCAAAAATGCATGTTCATGACATATAGGAGATATACTAAGGCAACAAGAATGCAGAATTCATTAACTGATTATGCCTTAGAATTTATTAGGCAGAATGTAAAAAACAATCAATTAAGTGCAAAATTGTCCCTTCAAGCAATGAAAAATTTGAGGTTTTGGAAGGTCCTCAAAGATTTGTTGCAAACCTTAATGACTAGACATGTAGTTGTGGTTGGTGGTAAATTTCTGACATTCCATGCAAACATGGCTGCATGGCAATAGGCTACAGAAGGGGGCAGTTTGAAAAATATGTGCACCCCTACTTCTCCAAAAAAATGCTGATCCAAGCTTACAGTGATATCATCCATCCAGTTCCAATGGTTGATTTGACACCAGAGAATGAGGTAGATAAAATACTCCCACTAAAAGTAAAGAGACTGTCAGGAAGACCAAAAAAGGGTGATAGGAAGAGGATCGAGGGTGACAAACATTACATGCCTAAGCATAGACTCAGAATTGGTACTGTAAAGTGCAAGGTTTGCAATGAGAGGGGTCACAACAAAAGGACTTGCCAAAGGCATCCAAAACTACAGGTATGGAATTGTCTTCAATATTTAAGTCTGCTTTGTTCAAGTTTTATTCCTAACCACTTGCTCTCTTACTTGTAGATGCTGAATCACAAACACCTTCACAATCATAATCTGCAGCAGGGCTGTAAAGTGTTGAAAGCTAGCTGGACTTGCTCCAAGTGTAGAGAAACCAGATGTAAATGTACACATTAGATTTTTGTTTTAGCCTAAAAAATTTGTACATTTAGCAGTAATATTTGTAGAAACAGTAGACATGTTGGTCATTTTGAACAATGTAAATTTTTGATATGCAATGCTCAATAGGCCATTTATGTGTTGTGATTGTTCTGGGAAACTGTTTGCAATGCATTACATTTTTTGTGTTTCTATTTGGAACTGTCCATATTTGGTTCACAGGTTTGGGTTTCTCTGCTTTCTAGCTTCATTACTGCCAATTTTGTGCCAAAATATTATACTCTCGGGTCCTTCACTTTTACTTTGGTTCCTCAAGTTTATAAATATTATACTCCAAGGTCCCTGTAGTTTTCATATATTAAACTGTCAGGTTCCTAACGTTGAAATTGCTCTACTCACAGATCATTCAAACGTTGATCATATACAAGTTCACTCTATTCCAGTTTCAACAAACATTACAAACATACACCAACTAACATTGCAGAGGCATTCTGGTAAGTTTTAGGCAAACAAATTTCCTCAACAGAGACATCATAGCTCAAAACATCACAACAACTTGGCACATTATTGATAACACACTGTTTTTCATCAATGGACAACAACATACACAAATTCTGAATAAATGAATTATTTTCATTAATGGAGAATTGTCAATTACATTATCTTCCCAATTACAAACACTAATACAATTAAAATAACCAAACATAAACATAAACACATCCAGATACAGTTTTTCAGAAACCCTAAATCCGTCTTAATTGCTATCATCTCCATTACCATTTTCCTCCACTCTTCTCCACTTGCTTCCGCCTTCATTGCTAAACCACCTTTATTCCTCATTTTTCGGAAACCGCTTCTCATCCTTACATTTTCTGCATCCATACTTCACCTGAGGTCAGGTTTCTCTACCTAGCACCGGGGTAAATGATCCAGGGAATTGCAGAGCCCATCCTTAAACTGTATAGAACGGATCCACAAGATGAACGAGATCCTCTTATCGGACAAGCGCAACCGCGACAGCATGTGAGCATGGAATTCTGTAAGTTTGCCACTTTCCGCAGCTGCAGCTCCGATCACAATATTGCACCATATGCGCGTTGCCACTGCCGGTGAGCACTTTATACAGTACTGCAATACTGTTCCAACAGGTTACCAAGTGGGTCATTGCACGTTGCCTGAATTTATTAAATTGTTTCATCGGACAGGTGCAAGTGCTGTCTGGCATTTTCCAATCCGATCCAAATCTCGCTGGAATATACTTACTGTCTTCTCTAATGTCGTTTCAATCAATGCTCTTATCGGCAGATGTCGACACTCTCTCATTACATTATTGTAGCTCTCAGCCGTGTTGGTCGTTGTGATTCCCCACCTGCGACCGCCATCAGTAAAAGGAGTCCATTGCTGAGCTCGTATATCTTGCAAATACGAATGGGCTCCCTGACTTTTCTGGATCATCTTCTGCCATGCACTAACATACTTTCCCTCTTCCAATTCGGTTCCGATCATCTAACAAATTTTCTTTAAACTCTCACCTCTGAATCGTGACGACATATTTGCCTTAACATGTTCAAGGCAAAACCAGTGTACTGCTGCTCTTGGGTACTTCTCTAAAATCTTATACATTGCAGAAATGATTCCAAGATGACGATCAGAGATAATACAGGTACAACGGTCGCCAAAAACATTCAATTTTATCCTCTTCAGCACCCATTTCCAACTATGGGTCGTCTCGACATCCACCACCGCAAAGGCCACCGGTAAAATATTGTTGTTCGACGTCTTTGCCACTGCGGTTATCAGTTTTGCTTTGAATGAACCGCGAAGGTGAGTTACATCAATGCACAGAACCGGCCGACATGCTTGAAATCCTTGCACAGATGCCCCGAACGCGCAAAACACATATCTGAAGACACGTCTGTCACTGTTTTCCGTTCCTCTACGAAATTTATACTGCATGACTGTACCTAGATTCGCCGCTTGGACCGTAGCCATATATCTCAGCAATTCTCTAAAATTTGTTTCCCAGACTCCGAATACTGCCCCAATTGCTTTTCTTCTGTCGTGTCAGACTTTCTTATAATTAACCCTTACCTAAACACGTCATTCAAAAACCAAATAAATATATGCTAAACCCTAAATTAATAAATGACATGAATAATAAATCTTTAACAAAAATAAAAAACTAATTATATAAATATAAATTAATTACGGTTCATCCTAAATAAATATAATCAAAATAAATTAATTTATCTGAAAATAGTTGTGGATTGCCGTTTGAATATGTTTCACCTTATACCCTAATTCCTTCATAATATGAGGCATAATAAGAGTAGCTACATTTTTCGATGTCACGTTTCTGTCCTCCCGTCCAACATTCGCGCCCGCACAGGTGTGATCCTCAAACCATTTAACCATCCTCCAGATGCCTAAATCTCGCTGCTCTGACGCTCTTATAGTCCACGAACAAAATATCTCGTTCAATTATTCCCGGGGATACTTAACCCTCGAGTTACGCATTCGACTGCCCATGTGGTCTTTCTGCTCTCCAATGTACGATACGTCATGCCTCTTTTCAACGACCACGCAGCAACTGCTTCCTATACAGCCTTCTTACTCTTGAAATATATACCGGCGTCGATGCTCTCTGTATTCTCATCCCACGTCTTAAGGCCCAACACATTGTCCTCTTCCTTATCTTCCTCAACTATATCACTGTAAACGAAATGGCCCGACGTTGAAAGTGGATCGGTCTCGCTCTCGCTACTGTCATCCGATGGCACATATTCTTTGTCACTGCTAGAATCACTCTAAGCAAACAGCTACTCCTCCTCCTGAGATCCGCAATTTCGTCGTTTTCCTGTTCAAGCGGAATGGAAATCTGTAATTCAATTTCCTCGTTTCCCTCATCCACATATTGTCAGTTCATGATTTCACCTGTAACGCCGCTCGTTTGCTCCGCTGCAACCGGCTCAGAAACATTAACAGTACGAACCTGAACTTCGACTATTTGTTCCGCCCTGACATACAATTCCAGCCAGTTCATTGCGTACATGTATAATAACAGAACATGATCGTCATTCTCAAAAATTATATAACGCCTGCAGCCGTTGTATTCTGTCCACACTAGAATCAATGTCAGTCGCACCACGGCTCTATCCACCCGAAATACTTCGCATACCCGCTCGTAAAGTTGATCGAAAGACATTTCACATTTAACGACTATTGTTGCATCCGCGCGACTGGGATTGAGACCGACTACACCGTCGAGAAGAGGAAACTCGCTGCTCCAGTATATATTTAACGCAAAAGGAGAAGTAAATGACATTTTGCATAATAACTACTGCTCAATATTAACTGTTTTACCCGCACGTTAATTTTCTCTCTCACTTTTGTTTTGCCCATTCTGAATTATTTGGGGGTATTTATTGACATTTTAGTTCGCATTCTATATATGAGAACTCATTTTCTGCATTCTCTGCATGCCTCACATGTGTCCTTTTTTGCCATCTTTTTAGGGAGTTCGCATATAGGGTATGCGAACATAGAGTTCGCATACGCGGTCTGCGAACTCCTTACAAATGTCCACAATTCAAATTTGACACCATTTTCTGTCCACATTAATATTTTAACACCCATTTTGGCAATCACCCCACCGATGCCTAGGCGCTTGGCAAGAAGGCCTCAATGCCAAGGCGAGTGCTTTTAACAATAGTCTACTGCCTGCCTAAATTCTGTCATTATTATGTTGACTTCTAGTGCTACAGGTACTGAGGTTTGAGAACAAATCATACAGTTCAGTCATGCACCATATACATTTTGATGCTTCTCAAAAACTCAATAAAACAAGTTACTCCAGCAGTGACAACAATATTGCACTAAACAGTGATGTTATTGAGTGTTTAGTTAAGAGGGTTATATTTAGGGCTTTGTATATTTAGATAATCAAGCATGCATTCAAGGATAATACACAAGAAAACACAGAAGATCATTAGGGCAACAAACTTGGTGCTAAATTTTTAGGTACTTACCTTGAAGAGGTTTAGACAAATCATGCCAGGACCAAGACTTCGGTGGTGGAGCGCCGGTCAGAATGAACTTCAGCTTTGAATCTTTCGACGTCAGTTGTAGCAAAAACATCTCATAAAGATTCTCTAAATTATTATAGCCGATGAGGACCAAAACAGGGGCTTCAGGGGCCAATTGATCAGCACAGGCAAATTTATTCTTTGATACTTTCTAGTGCCTCCAATAGGCTGGAAACATACATAAACTTGCAGTTGCTTATGTCTGCAAGCCTTTGATCAGCCATCACCTAAGAATGAAAATAATTGGTAATTAATCTTTAAAAAAAATTGTATGAGTAACATAGAAAGTGCAATTCAAGTGCAAATGAAAATGGAAAGTGCCAAAATAACACTTATTGCTTTTTACACAATAAATCGCCAAAGAGAAGGTAATGAACAGTAGTAAAATTAAGGTTTGCATGAGAAATTGAATATACTCCTGCCTTCTTTGTACTGTGAGAAGTAGAGGAACCGGGCTGTCATATACTCCTGCCTTCTTTGCACTTGGAGTGAGAGGCGGAGAAGGAGAAGGGGGCTATCAGAAGCATGCAATGATACGTTCTAGCCAAGTTCATGGAACTTTTATAACGTGCTTAATGCTGGAGATGAAGTCAATGTAAGTGTGGGTTCGGTCTCATGTTATTTGAAGATAAAAAGAATTGGAGTTCATGCAGTTGTGCAATGGGAATTGGATGATTGCCCATCTACTCTTCATTCTTTACTCCCTTCACCCGTCTTACAACCGGATTGAAGACCCAGTCAATCCAGATGACGTGTTTTTTAAATCCATATCAGCTCTTCTTAATAAATATTAATAAAGCGAGAAGTAAATGTGTTTAACTGAATCTCTCGGAAACTAATTATTGTTGCCGGGGCCATTGCTTGAGAAATGCCACCTAAAATAATCAAGTAATCAACTTAGGAGTTTCGGGAAGATGGCATGGAGAGGAAAACTCTCTAGGACCATTAAGGAGCTTAGTCTTTTGCTTTACCAATCTTCTCCTTCAAGTTCGCTGGTTAGGTAAACATGACCTTAAACCACAGCTACCACTACACTCCAGCAGATTCCTAAACATGAACAAAAGACCCATCCATAATCACAGAAAGCATAAAATAAGCATGAGGGAATATGACATGATTCTAGCACACAACATGCATAAACTGACCAGAAAACAACAGGTTGATAAACAGAAGGTTAGGTTACAACAGTTGGAACACAGCTTAGAAGCAAACTAAGAGCAACAGAAACAGGAATCTGAAAAGTGAAAAACATGCAACAAGAGGCAGAAAATGGGAACTAAGAGAAACAACAAAAGTAGGAACCTCCTTAGCAGGGACAACTGGATTGGAAAAATTTTCGACATAGCAGTGTAATATGCATAGATTGCATACCCAAAATCATCAAAACATCAACATCAGATCCTAGGCAGAAGCAAGGAATATAATAGCATTTCAGGAAATCAGACTTTCACAAACCTAACACACAACAGAAACTGGTTTTTGAACTTTGAACAACATACTATGAATGACCATAAACTTATGGCAGCAGTGATGAGCATTATAACCAAGCACAAGACAAGTACCTACCCGGCAATCAATAGAAGCAAAAGTGATTTTCTGAGTTAAAACAGAAAATGGAGGCTACAGCAGTAAGATACAAGCCTAACACAAAAAGAAAATAGAAGCAGAACATTTATCAAACATGGAGAATATCATGATCAAGGCAGGAAATAATCACAAACCCAATACCAATTTCACAGCAAAAAATGGTAAACATAAGCAGAATATTAATCAACCAAGGCTCAAGCATAAGCATTAGCATAACCAGAACTCAATCTGGTTTCCATATCATCCCAAGCATGTTGAATCAGAAAAATAAAAGAGGAACCGAAATTAAGGAATTCCTCAGAATGAAATCCAACAATAATTGAGATTGTCCAAGATTCTTTACAGAATTCTCTTCTTCACCAAGAATTTTAAAATCCGGAAGCAAAACTTAATTGATTTTCAAAATCAGTCCCAGATCAATTTTTTTACAACAGAATCCCCAATTTCTAAAACCCTAGTTTTGAATCCCCAATTTTCAGAAACTAAAAAAAACCTCAAATCGAAATTCTCTCTAACCTTATGATTCTGCTTTCGAATCCTCTCAATTTTTCCTTCTCAGTTGCGAAAAGCCCCTTAGAAATCTATCCTGGAAGCCTTTTTGAAGGAGTGCCTCGCGTGCCTCCTTCCTCTGCTGTAGCCGGCAGGGTTCTTCTCCCGCGTCCGACAGCCGCCTGCATCCCCTTCCTCTGCTGCAGCCGCTGACTTTCCGTTTAAGGCGAAGCCGGCTCCTGGTCTCTCTTCTTTCTTTTTTCACGTCTGCTTTCTCTTCTGACTTCGCATCCGCTTCTAATTTCTCTTCTTTTCCCTCTGTCACAGATCCCCTCTGTCTCCTCTCTCTCTCTCTCTCCTCCTCTTCTTCTTCTATTTCCCTTCTTCTCTCTCTGTCCTCTCACTTTTTTTTCCTCTTCTTCCTTCCTGGTTTCGCGTCCTTGTCTCTGTTTTGTTTCTTCCCTCCATGCGCGTTATACGTTCTGCCTCTCTGCGTTTTGATTTTATTTTATTTTTTTTCTCGCTTAACCAAACGACCTAGTTTGGTCAGAGTGCTGCGTTTTGACACTCAAAATCAAAGGGAAAAATTTTGAATCGAACCAAACTCCAAATTCATATCTCATTTCCCTCCTTCCTCTTTTAATTTCTTCATTCTTAACTACCGTTTTTCCTATTCTCTTTCAATTTCTTCTTCATTTTTAATCCTTAATTTTTTTTTAATATATTTAAATAAACTAAAATAAAAAATCTAAATCAAAATTAATTAGAAATTAAAATTAATTAAATTGAAATTAACAATATAAAATTTATTCAAATTAAGACCATTTAATTAAATTCCTTTTTTTTACGCAGAAACTTTAAAACATACCGAAAATATATTTTTTTATAAAAAAAAAGAAAATTTTAAAATTTTTCTATAAATGCTCCAGGGATTAAAACATTTAAATATTTTTGAGTAGAAATAAATCGAATTCATTAAAATTATGAACATCTCATCAAACTTGAATTTTTAATCATCATCAATTATTTTTCGGAGACGAAAAATCAAGCGTTAACAGAAACATATATGAATATTCACATACAGTTGGTATATTTTTAACTTTTGATTTTTCTTTTTCAACTTCTAATGCATATACTATGTATGCTTCACACCCTTTCTGAATTAATCACTTTGCTGTCATTGTTGTAATTAAATTATGTAAAAAGTCCCGCCGTTTTCCCATAACTGCCACTTCTTTACCGATGATTGTCTATAATGTCACTGTATTCTTTTCACAATCCAATACTACATGGTGTTTTGAGAGCCAACTCATACATAGAATAATATTAAACTCTCCAAATGATGACTCCATTAAATCCCCTAGAAATTCCCTTCAATGTATGACAACTGGACAACCCTTGACCATTGTACTAGTTATCACACTATCCCTTAAAGGATTTGTTACTAAGATACTCTGACTGACATGTTCTATCACTAACCTTTTTACCCACTGTCTTTGTGACACCCCCGACCTAAGTCTTACGTCATTTTGACGTCATTACATGCATTTTGTGCATTTTCGATTAAAATGCATTATAGTTTGATATGATATATGATATGAAAATGAATTAAATGATTTGGAAATGGAAATATATGAATTAGAGATGTCAAACAAAATATGTTTTAAGTTCGTTTATCGTCGAAAGACATAAACGGAGCCAATTAGGGTTTTTGACTCGCGCGGCCGAAAAATGTCGGAAACGCGCAATATTTTAAATAAAATGATTTGGATATGTTTTGAATATGATAATATATGATTTGAATAAGAGTTATAAGCTATGTTATAGGCTCGTTTGCCGTCGAAAGACACAAACGGAGCTAATTAGGGTTTTTGGACCCGCGCGATCGGAAAATGCCGAAATCGCGTAAAATATGAACCATATAATTTTGATATGATTTTATATGTTTATGAAAGTGATTTAAAGAGTTTTGGGAACATGATTTTACGACAACGTCGTACGGTTCCGTGAAAATCGTCGAGGTTTCGACTCGGTTTAGGGCACCGATCGAACCGCGGCAAATTTTCGGATTCCGATTTTTATGAAACTTCATACACGTATTATACTATTTATTTCAACACCTAAAACAAATTTCAAGCTGGTGCTGGACTTGATTCAGTGGCTGGAATTAGAGAAAATTGAAAGAGAAAAGAAAATGTATATGTTGCTTTAAGGGTTAAGAATAATTAAAGGTGAAAATGATAATTTGGTGTGTAAAGGGAAATAAGGAAAGCAGCTGCTGGATTTTATTGTTTGCTATCATGTTTTGGTAAAAAGGAAGAGGTGGCTTCAGATGGAGAAGGGGTCGAGGAAAGAGAAAACATAAGGTGAGAAAGAAAAGGAGAGAAAGAAAAGAAAAGAAAGAAAGAAAGAAAGAGAGAAAGGAAAGAATTAAGCAAAAACCTTCAATCCTTTGTGTTTAATATATTTCTGGGATGGTTTAGAGTTGATTAGAAGTGTTAGAAAGGGAAGAGAGGGGCTGGATTAAAAGGGAGAAAGAAAAAACAAAATTTGGGCAAAATTTTGGTTTTTTGGCAGTTTCACGAAGGGTACTTTGAGGTCTTTTATCTTTCAATCTGTGATGCATGGGAGGATTTGGCTTCAATAGAGTTGTAGAGGGTATATAGGAGAAGAGTTTGGTAGTTTAAGTTTGCCGGAAAACTGCCGGAGGTGGTTGTAACGACCGTCGGAAGTTGAGAGAAAAACAGGCAGTTTCTGGTTCTAGGTAAAAATCAGTGTGGGAAGCCAACTTTAGGTGTTTATATCTTTCCATCTAGAGAGCTTTTGAGAATTTGGCTCTAATGGTTAGCTAGAGGGTATGCAAGGGAAGAGAACGGTGGTTGTAGCTTGCCGGAAGGTGGCCGGAGGTGGAAGTACGGTCGCCTCGAAGTAGGCTTGAGAGCTAGAGTTTTCGGTTGAAATCTGGGGGGAGAAGGAAGAAGAAGATCAAAACGACACAGGGAGGCATCGTTTTGATCCCTGTAGGCGTGCCCCAAAATGCACGGAACGTCCGCGTTTTGGCTGAGGCTGCAGCGCTCAAAACGGCATCAGTCAGTGCGTTTTGAGCCAAAACGCGCGCCCAGCACCTGTATTTTGGTAAAATCACATTTTGACCCCTAAAGTTTCTGCCGCATTACATTTTAGCCTTTCTGGCAATTTTGCAAATATTTTTAATTACAGATTGGCCCCTGAATTTATAAATGTTTATATTTTTGACCCAGAGACTTTTATAAATTATGTTTTAGCCCTTCCAGCCTAATTTCGACGTCCTGAATCCGTTTTTGACGTCAGAAATTTATTTGGAGATCGTTTTAAGCTTGAAATTAGAGATTTAAATATTTTATTAGAGATTTTATTTATGAATTGATTTTAAAATATTGAAGAGTTTATTTAAAGTTTATAAATTGTTTTAATAATTATAATTATGATTAATTATAATTATTATATGATAAATAGATGTTGTTAATTATTATAATATGATATTAAATGATTTTAAAGCAGAGATTTTTAGAAATTGAGTTTTAAATTATAGAAAATTATATGGATTGAAAATAAAACTCAATTAAATCAGAGAATTAAATATTAAAGCATGCATCATAGCTTATATGGAGTCCTGATTTGATTATTGAACATGGTTGCTATGTTATGCATTATAGGAGCGTCGAGTCCTCGAGCAGGACGGGGTGAATTACCCGAGACCCAACCGAGCTCACAGCAGTACGGTAAGTGTTAAACCCACTTACTACATGTAAAGAGATGGCTATGTGTTATTGCTTAATATGCTATATTTGAAATGTTTGGACCGGTATTGAAGCCCGGTCATCTTTGCTATATGAAAAAGAGATGATATGCTTTATTGAATGGTTTGGACTGGTATTAAATCTGGTCAACTGTGATATATGAAAAGTGAAATGTTATGGTTATATTGATTTGTTTAGACTGGTAATGAAGCCTGGTTAACCAAAGATATATGTTATATGAATTACACTGTTTGTGGTTCCTGAGTTGGTACTGAAATCCGATCAGTCGAGTTATTTGTTTTGATATATATATATATATATATATATATATATATATATATATATGTTGCTTTAACCGATATTGAAGCTCGACTACATGTTTATATGAGAGGTATTGCTATGAAATGTATATTGCATAAATGCATTTCCACAAAATTTAATTATAGGCATTGTGATTATCGTAACTAGTGTTTGCAAATTTCACCAGAGAAAACCTACGGGTTCTTACAGAGAGACCTACGGGTCTGTATGATATAGAAAGACCTACGGGTCCTATATGTTACAGAGTGATCTTCAGATCTTACAGAGTTGATCTTTAGATCTTACAGAGGGAGGTTTGACTTACGGTATTCCGAGTCTTCCTCATTTACTGGATCCAGTTAGAGAACCGACAGAGGTGAAATTCCCGGGGCAACACTTGGTTAATAAATCACAACTAAAGAACAGAAAGACATGTCATATTGCATAGTATGCTACAGAGATGATTATTTATGATAAATATGTTTTGGAATCATGTTATTTTGATGAGAGATGATAACCGAATTACATGTTTGGTTTATGTGCTATGTTTACACTTGTATATGATTATATGTTGACTAATATGGATATGTAGAGTATCACAAATTATAGTATCTGTGACTATTTTGGATAAGAGGTGTCCTAAGAGATAAGTTCCTATGACAGGTTCTGTTTACTATTTTTGCAATTATGAATTATTGCTTTATTTATATGATATAGTTTGCACTTACTGAGTTCGCAACTCATTAAATTGCATTTATATGATTCCAGGTTTTTCTTGGAGCAACTGACAGCGTCAGTTCTGTCATCCTTCCTTTGGGTCGGTCAGCCGAAGCTTAGGATCTCTCTCTCTCTCTCTCTCGCATTTCATTACTAGAATCATCTTATCATGTAGATTTCTAATTATATGGTTTGTAATCCATTAATGCTCATGATGGAAAGAATATATGTTATAGTAAATAAGGTATGGCATGTCATATGCATGGTGGACATCATTGCTTTCCATGTAGAGATATTATATGCTAAAAGTGCTTAAATGTCTGTGTTGCTCATATAGTAGATCTCTGTGGAGAGTTATAGTACAGACATGCTTTTGTGACATATGGTGAATGTTTTGATATATGTTTTGATATATGTAAAGCATGTTATGTTTGAATATGCTTATAGTGCAGAGAAAG
>CANUEY010039043.1:0-39524 GCA_948099555.1 Croton setiger
CTGAGTTTTGCGACTCATACAAAACGCATATTATGTTTTTCAGGTTAGCTGTTTGAGTGAAGTACTGAGACTTCACAGGTCTATTTGCTCAGGTCGGTACAGCTGAAGCCTAGGCCTCTCTCCCTCTCGTCACATCATCTGAACTAGTTGCATATAGACTTTTGTTTAATGCTATTCCTGTATAGCATTACCTTTATAGTTTGGCATGTATATATATATATGTTTATTAAGTTTGGGATAATATGATTAAATGACATGTAAATAAATAATAGTAATTTTATATGTTTAATATTTGGTTATGTTTGATATCTGAAAAATGTATGTTTTATGTTAAGTTATTATATGGTGATATAGTTTAACATGATAATTAAAATGGGGATATAAGTTTATAAAAAAAATGTCATGTTTTATAACGTAAGGTATAAGAGAGGACGCTACACTTGCTATGTGAATGGTAAATGTATGCCTATGTATATATATATATATGTTCGTGAGATAATTTGGAAGTAATGTCATCCGACATAGGTAAAAAAAAATGGTATGTTTTTATGACATAGGATTATAGATTGAGGTGTTACAGGTACTGTTATTATATTAGTTAACCCTACCTTTTGGGATGTATTTAAATCAATTTTAGGGTTTTCTATACAGACTTCTTACCATCCCAACTAGGGTTACGGGATTGGTGTTCTTGAACAGCTGATTTCGCAATTCTTTCATCTTTTCATCATGTTTTCTGTCGTAGCCATGCGTGGTTAATTTTTTTTGTTTTGTTAAGACTAAAACCAAGCTAGAAGTTTGATTTTGATTGTGAGATTGTTGAACTTAATTGAATTTCTTAATCTATATTGCATTTATATTCTTTCTATGATTTATTGGGAAAATATATCCCCTAACAGAATTCTATTGAATGAATTGACAGGGCCCGTTGTTTTTTTGATAGAAATTTCCACAGCTATTCGATAGAATCAAATCTGTAATTGTTTGATTAGATCGATACAGTAGTAATTAATATAATCTGATTGGGTAGAACCTTTTGAATTATATTAAGGAAGAATATAATCAGGTTTAAATGGATACTCGTAGTTTCTGTTAATCTGGGTAAGGTTCTACTAGATTTTAAGACAATTAACGGTTAAATCCTTCATCGTACTTATGATTGCTAGTTAATTAGGGCTTGTTATTAGATCGTATCTTAGCAACCTATTATTACGGTAGAATTGGTTGAGTTGATGTTCTTCCTGGCTATAACTTATCTGTAATATGAATTAAGAAACTATTTTTGAATCAATGATCAATCGAATCGAACTTCGCGCCGCGGTATGACTTGACTGAATTTGTTTCTCATCATTTCAATTATTATTAAATTCTGTCGCTTATTTTAATTTTTCAATTAATTAATTTCTTTTCAATTTTTAATTCCCTCTTTATTTTATTTGTTTTTAATTTCAAATCTGGTTATTTGCGGCAAACTAGTCTCTAGGATTCGACCATTCTCACCCTATTTACAAGTTTTGTTTTGTAGGAAGAGCAGGTTTTATTTTTGGTGGATTCGACACCCATCAACAAAGAGCTATAACAGAAGCTAGTTTAAAATCTTGTGAAAGTAATGAAGCTGTTAGCTTGGCATTCTATTGCCTACTAGTTTACTTTAATACATACAATGATTTATTGAGTTTACACACAGACACTTCATTAGTAGAAATATAATCAGGTTTATTTAAACCTTATGGCAAAGACATACACTCTTTCTCATTTGAATCACCTTGCAGAAAAAACATTATTTATGTCAAGTTGTACTAATAAAGCTATAATTGTGTCATTTTTGCTATGGGACTAAAAATATCTAAATAATCTACACCTTGTTGTTGACTGTAACCTTTTGCAACTAACTGAGTTTTGTATCTCTTAATGTTTCCATCACTATTATGTTTTATTCTAAACACTCATTTACTTCTTATAAGCTGTTTATTTTTGGCAAAACAACTACTGTCTATGTGTTTGTTAGTTGTAAAACATCAAGTTCAACCTATATGACCTTCTACCAAGCAGAATTTGTAATAGCTTGCTTATAAGTTTTTGGTTCAGACTGTGATTGAATGGCTAAAGTGAATATTTTATTATTAGATGATAAATTCAGTAGAAAACACTTTAGATAAACTATGAGGTGATGTTTTCTTAATATTACATATGTAATCATTTAAATATGCATGTTTCTTGAATTCTCTAATGGTTTTCCTATGGTAGACTTTACATTTGTGAAGCGTTTGAATTTGTTTCTAATGCTAGTTTATATAAATGAAACAAAGTAAAAAAAGGAAAAATTTGTTCTTGAAAGAAACATCTCTAGAAACTAAAATTTATGTGTTTTTAAATCATATACAACATAACTTTTTAACAGCTTATTTAAAATCAAGAAAAATACATTCACTAGCTTTAGGATCCAATTTACTCATGTTTTATTCTAATGTTGATGCATATGCAAGACAACCAAACACTTTAATATAACTATACTTAAGTTGTACCGTATATAATCTATAAAAAGGAGTATATTTTTGAAAATAAGAGTAGGTATTCTATTTATTAAATAAACTGCATGACTAATATATTTTTCACAAAAATATTTAGGTAATAAATTTTGAAATTTTAAAGAACTAACTACATGTGAAATGTGTTGATTCATTTCTACAATACTATTCTGTTATGGAGATGTTTGATGAATAATACCGTGTTGATGATAAAATGTATCAAAATTAAATTCTGGCCCATTATCACTTTTAATACATTTTATAGTACAATTAAATTGATTTAATACATATGCATGAAAAATCCTAATTATTTCTCTAACTTTAGATTTATGATTTAGAAAATATAACCAAGTAAATCTAGAATAATCATTCACAATAGTAAAAAAAATATATTTATAATTATGAATATTTGGTGACAAAAGTCCTCAAATATCCATATGAATAAGTTGAAATGCAGACGTAGAAAATGAAACACTTAAAGGACATAATGACAAACATCATATGCATTACATCTTCATGAGTTACATTTATTTCAGTATTGCTGGATTTTAGAGCTTTTATTCTATTAACAGAAAGATAATCTAATTTATAGTGCCACAAATAAAAAAAAATAGATTGATTACATGCAATGAAATCATTTGCCGAAGTTGGTTCAAAGGAAGCTTTGTAGTAGTAAAGTATCTCTTAATTCTCAAAATTTTAAGTTTTCCAATACAACCACAGCCAAATTTTGCAGTCAATTTTTCAAACTATGTCATTTTTGCAAAAAAGGTGACAAAACCTATTTGCGATGCATGAAGCCAAACTAGTCGGTCTTAGAAAAAATTTTAGAGTCGTCATCCGTTTCCGGGACACAATTTTAATATTCCCAAAAATATTCCAATTTATCAAAGTGAGTCCATTTTAATTGATAAAAAGGCATTGGTCAAGGATTAAGTGATCCGGG
This sequence comes from Croton setiger, assembly GCA_948099555.1. Taxonomy (NCBI): domain Eukaryota; kingdom Viridiplantae; phylum Streptophyta; class Magnoliopsida; order Malpighiales; family Euphorbiaceae; genus Croton; species Croton setiger. The sequence continues at coordinate 3,475 of CANUEY010039043.1, forward strand.
TAAGGGGTAAAGTATGACGAATTAAGTTTCACTTAATTCGTCATACTTCCCAAATTGTTGCACGTAAGTTGTTTGTCTCATGCAGAAACTAGTTGTTCCGTTCTGTTTCTATTTGAATTATTGTTGTGTGTCTTCCATTCTGTCTTAGGTTTTCTTAATTGCTTGAAGTCAGTTGTAAATAAATTGTTAGGTCTTTAATGCCTGTAACTATGCATTCTGAGTTTTGGTAGAATAACTAGGCTCCTGTGTCCTTTGCATGTTAGTGCATGGTTTCAGTTTTGAATGGAAATGACTAGTGATTAGGGGCCTGACCTTGTGTTGTTTATTCTCCAATCTTTTGCTTTTGTCTTAGCCATTTCCAGATTGCTCCTTCATCCTAATCTACTGCTGTGGTTATTTACTTCTTGCCCCCTTGTGTCTAGCCTTTTTTTTTTTTTGGTTTTGAATGTATGTAGTCCCTGCATAGCATTGTGTAATTGATAGTCCCAAGATTAGAATAATCTCTCTGTTTTCTTTTCTTAGTGTCAGAAACATTATACTAGGTTGTTTCTGAACTTTACATGCTCAGAATCCCAGACCTGTCTCCAGTTCTGTATTAGCTAAGTTGTGTCTCTGCATAAGATTATTTGTCCCTCAGTTCCATGCATCTGTTCCAATCCAGTCTCACCTGGTGCTTCCCAATTGCCTTCAGTTGGTTTCCTTGAGTCTTTGCTCAGATTGTACATTAGTCTTAGTAGTTGTTTCTTGTTTGCTATGTAGTCCTAAGTTTCTGGTTGTCACAAGTAAATAGCATCTTTTTCTAGTTTGTTGATGCATGAACCCCCCCCCCCCCCTCTATTTATGGTTATCATGCATAACAGGGACTATTTTGAGAAATGTGAAGTGTTGAGGGATTGTTATGAAATTGTTTTGATTCACATGGATTGTTTTGCAGAATTATGATCGTTTGGACCTAGTTCTCATAATGATATATAAGAAACATCAAATCTAGAAATAAACTTAATTTTGGGGCAGATTTGTGATTTTTTGAAAGTTTGGGGATTAAATTGGAAATTTTCATATTATGGCCTCATTATGATAATTTGATATGTTTGATGTGTTTTTGGAATTGTTTGAGTAATGTGACATGTTTTAGGGGTGATTTGGTTATTTTGTTACGAGTACTTAAATGTAATTTGCCAAGTGTGCTGCCTAGTTTTAGCAATTTGGCATGTTTGTGATTATTTTGTGGTATCAATGGATTGGTTTAGAAATTTGGCATGATGTAGGGACCAAAACGCAATTTTACGAAATTGATGATTCCCTCTTCATGGTTTTGCATGTTAAGAATGATTTAGTGATACTTGTGTGTTTATTGAGCTGTTTTGAGAACTCACATGTTCCAGGGACCAAATCAGTAAAATATCGAAACCAAAGGGATTGATATGTAATTTCCCATTCTTGCTTTAAATTATTATTTAATATAAATGTGGGGCATTTGGGGATTTAATTTAGGTTTCAAATGGGTAGAATGTAATTTAATTAGACCCTAAAATGTAATTATTTTCTCCAAAGGTGAAAGAATAATTAGTTTAGGTTGTGGGTGGTTTAATTTCCATAATTTATTTTTCGCACTTTATTGCTTTTTACATTATGATTGAGCAAATGACTTAAATCACCGAATTAGAAACATCGATAGATTAAAAATGGAATTGAGCTTTTCTAAATAAATTCTTAACTTAAATTTTGAAAAACAAAATTGGTTTTAAATACCGGTAAAATCTGGGCATCAGATGAGGTGAAACCTCGATTGACATATCCAACCCTCTTACTCAAATTTTTGGTTCTAGACCTTGCATTACTTTTAAAATAAAACGGAGTTAAATTTTGCTAAAAATTGGATTAGTTTTTCTTAAAAACTAAAATTTGTCCTAGAAGGGTGATAACTCAAATATTTTTTAAGACCAACTAGTTCGGCTTCACGTAAAAAATGTTTTATCACCTCTTTTCAAGAAACAAAATTCAAAGTTTAAAATTGGGCAATAATTTGGCTAAGTTGAATATGAACTCTTAGAAACTCGTTTCACCGCACCCTCGCGGGCATTAACATATATGCAATATCTAGCCTTGTATGTGATAAGTAAATGAGTTTTCCGACCAATCTCTGATATGCTTTTCTTGCATTTTCTTCCATTTTCAGACCATGATTGACTTCTATGGTGTTATCGCTCGCGGGGGAGCGAAAAATGAGTTTTATGGTTTGTTTTAAGTTATAGCCAAATTCTTGCCCGATTTGGAACTTTGGATTTTCTTTTTGAAAAAAGCGGTGATAAAATTTTGATGTGCGGTGCCAAACTAGTCGGTCTTAAAAAGTTTGAGTTATCACCCTTCGGGAACCAATTTTACTTTTTAAGAAAAGTAATCCAATTTTATAAAAGTTGACTCCGTTTAATTTTAAAAGAAAGGCAAAGTCTAGAACCAAAAAGATTTGAGTAAGAGGGTTGAGTACGCCAGCCGAAATTTCATTTCGATTGACGCCCGGATTGACCGGTCTCTAAAACCAATTTTATTTTCCAAAATTTAAGTTAAATTTTTTTTATTGAAAAGCTAACTAATGATGTTCCTAATTCTGTGATTTAAATCGTTTACGCAAAACACACAACAGAAAGTGGTAAATTGCAAAAACTAAAGTGCGAAAAATTAAAACCGTTCACCCCTTAGTTCTAATTATTCTTTCAATTACACAATTTTCTTTTATTTTCCTTTTTAATTTCCCCTCCTCTTCTAATTTCCTTTAAATTCACTTTTTTTTCTCCTTTTTTTTATAATTAAATTAAATTCTCTATACTCAAAATTGAAAATAAAATAAAGTAAAATAATGGATAAAAATCAAAACTAATAAAATTACAGTAAATTAAAATTAAAACTAAATTCTTTTTTTCTTTTTCTTTCTTTTAACACTATAAAACTTAAAATTGAACACCTACTCAAATATATTTTTTAAAGAAGAAGGAAAATTTTTTGGAATTAAAAATATTTTTGAAAAGAAAGAGGAATTGAGCTGCTTTGGAATTCTGGAAATTTCATTGAGCTTGGACATTATCATTATTGGTTACTTTCGGGACAAAAATCAAGCGTCAACAGTTTGCCCCCACTTTGATATAAATTGTGTTTCACACGAATTTTTATCAAATTAACAATTGACGCTGAGATAGAGATACTTACCTCAGGGTTTAGTTGATCTTGTTGAAAGCGACTTCTCCACTTTTGACTGATGCTCAACCCTCGATAGAAGCACCTGATGTTCATTGTTTGGTCGAATCGAAAGTGACTTCTCCACTTTTGACTGATGCTTATCCCTCGATAAAAGCATTTCCACATTACGACTAATGTTCATCCCTCGATAAGAACGAATTCACATTACGATTGATGCTCATCCCTCGATAAAAGCACCTCCACATTATAACTGATGTTAATCCCTCGATAAAAGCATTGAAGGTCCCACCATCTCTGAATGGGAATGGCTCCTCTACATTTCGATTGATGCTCATCCCTCGATAAAAGCATCGAAGGCCCCACCATCCCTAACTAGAAATGGCTCCTCCATATTTCAAATGATGCTCATCCTTCGATAAAAGCATCGAAGGTCCCACCATCCCTGCTTGGAAATAGCTCCTCCACATTTCGACTGATGCTCATCCCAACAAGGAATTGATAAGGAAAGCCTCAAATGCTCTCACTGTGGAGGCAAGAAACACATCCGAGAGGGTTGTTTCAGAATGATAGGCTATCCAAATTGGTGGCCAGACGTGAAGAAGAGGGGAACCAAGGGGGTTGCCGCGACCTCAGTAGGTGATCCAGAGACTGCCATCACCGGGAAGGACATCCAGGCGCTTGGATCGAGTGGTATGGCAACACAGAGAAGGGTGAACGACAGGTTTTCTGGAAACCCTAGCGGAGAGAATGGGATGGAGAAGATGAGAGAGCTCTTTGGAAGAGAGGATTCGAGAATGAAAACTGAAGAGACAGAAGGAAGAGCCCGAGAGAGGCCCAAGGGCACAGGTAATCCCGAGAGGGCGTGGGCGCAGGCTGGCCTAAGTATTGGGCTTTATGCTTAGTATAGGCCGGCCAGGTCTTTCTCAACCTTAAAAACAGAACCAGTCTGGGCCAGTGAACCAACCCAGCCCAAACAGATTTCTGATAACGTGCCAATTAAAATCGAGGCCCACCAGTCACAAATTGAATCAAAAAAATTAAAGGGTTGGATTTTATACTGTGGAGCTACGAACACTATGTCTTATGACACGTTTGATTTTCATTCTCCAACTAGACATAAAAAAATTAAAGTATAGGCAGCTAATGGGGATCTTTTACTGGTTAAAGGAGCTGGCAGTATTGATGTGCTCCCTTCAATAAAACTAAAAAACTGTCTTTATGTACCTGCGCTATCACACAAATTGCTATCTGTTAGTCACTTTACCGAGGAACTGAATTGTAAAGTTTTAATGTTTTCTAATTTTTGTGTGGTGTAGGATATTTAGACAGGGAAGATTATTGGGCGTGGTATTGAGAGAAACGGGTTGTACTATGTCGATAAGGTGAACCAACAAGGGGTTGCATCGCTAGCTTATGGAATGACTGAAAGACAGGCTTGGCTGTGGCATCGTCGATTAGGTCATCCATCCTTAGGGTATCTTAAGATTTTGTTTCCAAAGTTATGTAACTATAATAAATTTACATGTGTAACATGTATTCAAGCAAAAAGTCATAAGCAACCTTTTGCTCCTAGTAATACTAGAACTTCTACTCCTTTTTCTCTTAAACATTCTGATGTGTGGGGTCCATCTCCAGTATTATGCAAAAATGGGTTTCTATATTTTCTTCTATTTGTTGATGATTGTACTCAAATGACTTGGGTTTATTTTCTTAAGCATAAATCAGAAGTGTTTGATAAATTTGTTTCTTTTTACAAATCGATTCTTACATAATTTCAAGTGAAAATTAAAACCCTTAGGTCCGATAATGGAGGAGAATATAGATTTGACACCCTGGACCTAAACCCTACGTCAATCTGACGTCATTTCATGCATTTTCATTAAAATGCATCGTGATTTAATTTGATAAATAAATTAATTATGGATTATATGATTTATATTTGATAATAAATGATTTAAATAAGAGAAACAAGTTATGTTATAGGCTCGTTTGCCGTCGAAAGACACAAACGGAGCTAATTAGGGTTTCCGAACCCGCGCGAAAGGAAAATGCCGAAATCGCGTAAAATATGAACTTTTTGACTTTGGTATGTTTTGATATGTTTTTGAATATGTTTTAAAGAGTTTTGGAACCCTAATTGTGCGACGACGTCGTACGGTTTTGGTTCCGCGAAAAACGTCGAGCTTCGGAGTCGGTTTAGGGCACGGACCGAACGACGACTCGTTTTTGGATTCCGATTTTTACGAAACTTCACTCATATGTTATATTATTTATTTTGACCATAAAATGTTACTGAAATCCAGAAATTGAAGTGATTTATGGCTGTTTTTTGAAGAGGGAAGTTTGGGTTGGTTAAGGAAAACCTAAACCTAGGTTTAAATTGGTTTAATTGTGATTTTGATGTAAAAGCAAGCTGGAGGTGTTGAGTTTATGTTCTGGGGTTTAGAATAGCTTAAATAGGTGCTGGAAATAAGGCTGGATTCGTGGGATAAGTGTTAGAACAGAAGCAAAAGAGAGAAAAACGAAAATAAGGCAGAAAACGAGAGAGAAAGAAAAAGGAAGAAACCCGAAGAGAAAAGAGGTTAGACGGCCAAAACCCTTATTTTTTTGTGTTCCTTAGAGTCTAGAGAAGGTGAGGAATAGGTTAGAAGGAAAAGAAGGCTGTCGGGTTGGCCAGAAAATAAAGAAATCAGAGGGTTATCGAAAATAGGGGACAGACGGGAATAATTGGAAAAAAGAAGAGAGTGAGGGAAAAATAGGTTGCAAGGGAAGTTTATATCCATTGGGGAAGTTTGTAGGGAAGTTAGGTTAATGTTTTGAGTCAAAGTTAGGCCGGGATATTAACTGGGGAGGTCAAATTTGGCCGGAAAAGCTTATCGGGAAAAAAGAGGTTTCTGGGTTGAAGGCTTTTGTCGAGGGGTTGAAGAAGGACCAAAACGGCACAGGAGGCGTGCGTTTTGGGGTCCTGCGCGAGGCACAGGCGTGAGACTGCGGGTGAGATCAAAACGCACGCAAATTCTGTGTTTTGATCCCTGCGAGGCGCACGGTGCTAAACGGCACAGAGGCGTGCGTTTTAGGGATTTTTGCTGTTCTGGTGCCTGGATTTCGGTATAACCTCATTTTAACCTCTGAGCTTTATTTATTTATGCAATTAAGTCCTTCAGATTGAATTTTAATATATTTTCAATTTAGTCCAACAAAATTTAGTTATGGAAATTGTGATTTGACCCCTATAGTTACTGTTTTGTTACAAATTAGCCCTTCTGGGCAGAAATGTATATTTTTGGTAAATTGCATTTTAATCCCTCAATTTTTAATAATTACACTTTTGACCTGGAAACTTTTATAAATTATGTTTTAGCCCTTCCAGCCTAATTTCGATGTCTTGAATCCATTTTTGACGTCAGAAATTTATTTTGAGATCGTTTTGAGGCTGAAAATTCAGATTTAAAATGTTTGGTTAAAGAATTTAAATATGAAATTGGTTTTAATTATTTATATGGTTTATTTAAACTTGGAATTAGTTTTTATAATTATAATTATTCTTAATTATAATTGTTATATGGAAAATTGAGATTTATAATATGTTTAATTATGATATGAAATAAGTTTTAAATTGGTAATTTATGGATTTAATTTTAAACAGGAATGACACAGAAATTAATTATGAAATCATGCATCATAGCATATATGGATTTCTGATTTGGTTATTTGAACATCATTGCTATGTTATGCATTATAGGCGCATCGAGTTCTCGAGCGGCGCAGGGTAAGGAACCCGAGGGCCACCCGAGTTCACAGCAGTGAGGTAAGTGCTAAGACCACTTACTTATATATGTTTGATATGAATTCTGTGATATTGCCAAGCATGTTATATAGAGATATAAAGACTGAAATTGAGATTTGAACACCTATGAGGTATGAATTGTTATTATATGACTTTTGGTAAATTGTTTGGACCGGTACGGAAGCCCGGTCAATTGGTTATATGTGATATGTGAATTGCTATGTTTGTGGTTCCTGAGTCGATACTGAAATCCAGCCAGTTGAGTTATGTGATCTGGATTAAATGATATATGTTTATATTATGTTAATGTTACCGGTAATGAAACCCGGTTATGTGATTATATAATTATATGATTATATAAGTATGACGGTATGATAAGCATGATTTACAAGCATTTGTTCACAGAACTTAAATAAGGCTGTTGTGATTATCGTTGCCAAAGTTGCATATTTCACGTTTGAGAAACTACGGTTTCCTCTATGATTTGATGGAAAGGCCTACTGGTCTAATATGTTATAGAAAGACCTACGGGTCCTATACAATGCAGAATGATCTGGTGAATACTGCATATTAAAGGTTTATCTGCAGATCCCTTTTTGACCAACGATATATTCCGGTCTTATAGGTTTGTTGGCCAGCTATGGTTACTGATATGCCGTGAAATTCCCGGGGCAACACTTGGTCGATAAATCACAACTAAAGAATAAGAAATGACATGTCATTATGCAGTGGATGTTATAGTTTGATATATATATATGTTATAAATGACCTGAAAATGATTAGTATTGATATGTTTTGATGTTTTGCCTTATTTGTTATATATGCTTTGTTTTGCACTTGCTGAGTTTTGCGACTCACACAAATCGCACATTATGTTTTTCAGGTCTGCTGTCTGAGTGAAGTACTGAGACTTCACTGGTCTATTGCTCAGGTCGGTATAGCTGAAGTCTAGGCCTCTCTCCCTTACATCGCGTTATCTATATCAGTTACATATAGAGTTTTGTTTAATGCTATTCCTGTATAGCATTACTTTTCTGGTTTGGCATGTATATATATGTTTATTAAGTTTTGGGATAATAAGGCATAGTAATATGTAAATAATAGATGGTAATATGTATGTTTGCTAAATTTGTTTATGTTTTTGATATATGCTGGCTAATGCTTGAATTGAAATAGGTTAATGCGGAAATTAAAAGATGATATAAGTATATATAAAAAAAATATGACATGTTTTATAACGTAAGATATAAGAGAGGACGTTACATATCTCTGGTTGACCGGGCTTCAGTACCGGTCTAAACAATTCAACAAAACTATAACATTTCACTTTTCATATATCACAGTTGACCGGGCTTCATTACCGGTCCAAAACAATTTCATATAGCATATTAAGCAATATCACATATCAACTCTCTATACATATAAGTAAGTGGTTTAACACTTACCTCTCTGCTGTGAGCTTGGTTGGGCCTCGAGCTGCTTACCCCGTACCGCTCTCGAACTCGACGCTGCTATAATGCATAACATAGCAACCATGTTCAACAAATCAATTTAGGAACCCATATAAGCTATGATGCATGCTTTAATATTTAATTCTCTAATTTAATTGAGTTTTAATTTCAATCCGAATAATTTTCTATAATTTAAAACTCAATCTCTGAAAATCTCTGCTTTAAAATCATTTAATGTCAATTTTAAAATAATTGACAATCCTAATTTAACATATAATAATTATTTAATCATAATTATAATTATTAAAACCATTTATAAACTTTAAATAAACTCTTTAATACTTTATAAATTCATAAACATAAATCTCTAATAAAACATTTAAATATATAATTTCAAGCTTAAAACAGCCTGAAAATTAATTTTTGACGTCAAAAACGGATTCAGGACGTCGAAATTAGGATGGAAGAGACAAAATATAATTTATAAAAGTCTCTGGGTCAAAAATATAAACATTTATAAGTTCAGGGGTCAATCTGTAATTAAAAATATTTGCAAAATTGCCCAAAAGGACTAAATTGTAATGCAGCCGAAACTTCAGGGGCTAAAATGTGATTTTTACCAAAAACAGGTGCTGGGCGCGTAAAATTCCTCAGAACGCGCTAACTGCTGTCGTTTTGCCAAGCTGCCTTCTTCCTCAAAACGCAGCTCACTTATGCGTTTTGACCGCGCCTCTCTTAGTCAAAACGCAGAGGGATCGTGCGTTTTGATCATCCCTGACCTTCAGCAACCCCAAATCCAGCCCAAAACTCAGCATCTCAAGCCAACTTCCAAGCGACCGTACGTCCACTTCCGGCCACCTTCCAGCAAGCTACGACCACCGTTCTCTTCCCCTACACACCCTCTAGCTAACCATCGGAGCCAAAACTCCCCAAAACCCTCTAGATTGGAAGTTATAAACGCTCAAAGATGGCTCTTCACACTGATTTTCACTCAACCCAGATTTCACCTATTTTTCTCTCAACTTCAGGCGATCGGTACGACCACCTCCGGCAACCTTCCGGCGATCTAAGACTACCAAACTCTTCTCCTACATACCCTCTACAACTCTATCGAAGCCAAACTCTCTCATGCACAACAGATTGAAAGTTATGAAGCCTCAAAGTAGCTATCACGAAATTGCCTTAAACCTAGAATTTAACCAGAATTTCATTTTTTCTTTTCTCCCACACCAACCAACCTCTCTTTTAACTCTTTTTTACCTCTAATCAATTCAAATACATCCTAGAAACATAATCAACACATAGGATTGAAGGTTTAAACACAAAAAATCTTTTCTCTCTCTTCTTTCTTTCTTTCTTTTCTCTTTCTTTCTCACTTTCTTTCTTTTCTCACCACTTTCTTTCTCTTTCCTCTAACTCCAGCAACACAAATCCCTTCCACCTCTTCACTTCAGCCTCCAGACGTGTCAGCTACATACCATCCAGCAGCTACTTGCTCTTTTTACACAAAATCATCATTTTTCACCTTTACTTATTCTTAACCCTTACGGCAACACATTAATTTTCTTTTCTCTTTCAATTTTCTCTAATTTCAACCACCAATTGTGTCCATCACCAGTTAAAATTCATTTTAGGTGTCAAAATAAATAGTATAACACGTGTATGAAGTTTCGTAAAAATCAGAATCCGAAAATTTGTCGCGGTTCGATCGGTGCCCTAAACAGAACCGAAACCTCGACAATTTTCATGGAACCGTAACCGTACGACGTCGTCGTAAAATATTGGTTCCAAAACTCTTTAAATCATGTATCTAAACATATAAAATAATATCAAAATCATTTACTTTAAAATATTGTGCGTTTCTGATATTTTTCGATCGCGCGAGCCAAAAACCCTAATTGGCTCCGTTTATGTCTTTCGACGGTAAACGAACTTAAAAAATCTCTTGTTTAACATCTCTAATTCATATATTATCATTTTCAAATCATACTATTCATATTAATGTCATATATCATATCAAACTAATATGCATTTTAAATAAAAATGCACAAAATGCATGTAATGACGTCAAAATGACGTATGACTCTGGTCTGGGGTGTCACAAAAACAGAACTCCCAAAAAGCAGCCCTACAGTGCCATTTCGGGCGCGTCTGTAATAATCAAAACGACACCCCTTCTTGTCGTTTTGATCTTCTTCCTACTTCTCCCTTCTCTTTTCCAGCCGAAAACCCTAGCTCCCAAGCCAACTTCTAGGCGACCGTACGTCCATCTTCGGCGGCTTTTCGGCGAGTTACGACCACCGTTCTCTTCCTCTACACACCCTCTAGCTAACCATTAGAGCCAAATTCCCAAAAACCCTCTAGATTGAAAGATATAATTGCTCAAAGTTTGCTCCTCACTCTGTTTTTCACTCAACCCAGAATTTACCTTATTTTCTCTCAACTTCAAGCGATCGGTACGACCACCTCTGGCAACCTTTCGGTGATCTAAGATTACCAAAATCTTCTCCTACATACCCTTTATCATTCTATCGAAACCAAACTCTCTCATACACTCTCAATTGAAAGTTATAGACTCTCAAAGTAGGCACCCTGAAACTGTTTGAAACCCAGAAATATACCCAGAATTTTGTTTTTCGTTCTCCTTTCAATTCCAGCCACTCTCTTCACTATCTAACACCTCTAATCACTTAACAAAAATCCCAGAAGCCTAACCAAAGTATTGGATTCAAGCTTTTTGCACAAATATCTATTCTCTCTCTTTCTTTCTTTCTTTCTTTTCTTTTCTTTCTCTTTCACGTTTTCTCTCTCTTTTCCTCTAACTCCAACAGCCTCTCGCCTCTTCCACCTCTTCAATATGCCAGCAAATCAGTCCAGCAAAACAAATGTTACAGCAGCAGCTTCCCAAAATCACTTACACACCAAAAATCCCTTTTAAACTTACTTAATGCTTAAGTATTATAACTTCACTTACTCTTCTTTCAACTTTCTCTAATTCCAGCAGCCAAATGAGTCTAGCACCAGCTTAAAATTCATTTTAGGTGTCAAAATAAATAGTATAACACGTGTATGAAATTTCATAAAAATAGGAATCCGAAAATTTGCCGCGGTTCGATTGGTGCCCTAAACCGAGTTCGAAACCTCGACGATTTTCACGGAACCGAAACCATACAACTTCGTCGTAAAATTTTGGTTTTAAAACTCTTTAAATCATGTATGTAAACATATAAAATCATATCAAAATCATTAACTTTAAATATTGTGCGTTTCCGACATTTTTTGGTCGCGCGAACCAAAACCCTAATTGGCTCCGTTTATGTATTTTGACGATAAACGAACTTAAAAAATCTCTTGTTTAACATCTCTAATTCATATAACATCATTTCCAATTCATATAATTCATGTTCATGTCATATATCATATCAAACTATAATGCATTTTTAATTAAAATTGCACAAAATGCATGTAATGACGTCAAAATGACGTATGACTTAGGTCTGGAGTGTCACACAAGGAATCATGGTTATTCTTCCTGGACTTTCTGCACCAATGCGTAGGCACTGAAACTGCATCAACTGGTCTGACATTCATGTCAGACAGACAAAAGGTATCCATGGTCAACTAAAAACTGTTTGTTGTATGTATTACTTTGTGGTTGCTTGTTCTGATTGCTGTGCATATGTTTGACATTGTTGTGAGCAGGGACTGGTTGATGCTGTGCAACAAACATTCCCAGCAGCTGAGCACAGATTCTGCTGTAGACACATTTTCATGAATTTCAGAACCAAATTTCCAGGTATTGGTTTAGTTAAGGAATTTTGGTCTATTTGTAAGTCTACACATGAGTGGGAGTTCAAGGCTGCCCTATCCAATATCCAGAACAAATATAAGGGAAAGCCAGCAAAATAGTTATTGGACATTCCTTTGGAACACTGGGCAACACATGCATTCAGTCCATTGTCTAAGAGTCAGCATGTCACAAATAACATAACTGAAAGTTTTAATGACTGGGTGGGAAATTTGAAAGCAATGCCAATTGTGGATTTGCTTAACAAGCTAAGGTAGAAATGTATGTTCAAGACTTATAGGAGATATACTAAGGCAACATCAATGAAAAATTCAATAACTGATTATGCCTTAGGAGTGATTAGTAAGAATGTAAAATAGTCATGCAAGTGTAGGATTGTGCCATCAAGCAATGAGGAATTTGAGGTTATGGAAGGTCCTCAAAAATTTGCTGTCAACCTTAAGGAATGGACATGTAGCTGCGGTTGGTGACAAAGTTCAGGGATTTCATGGATATGGTTGCTTGGCAATTGGATATAAAACGGGGAAGTTTGAGAAATATGTCCATCCCTACTTCTCCAAAGAAATGTTGATCCAGGCATATAATGACATTATCCATCCAGTACCTCAAGTTGACCTTAAACCAGAGGATGAGGCAGATAAAATTCTCCCACCAGAAGTTAAGAGGCAGCTAGGAAGGCCAAAAAAGGGTGATAGGAAAAGGGAAGAGGGTGAGAAGGAAAAAGTCACTAGGCCTAGACTCAGAATTGGGACTGTGAAGTGCAAGCTATGCAAAGAGAGAGGTCACAACAAGAGGACTTGTCCAAAGGCAGCCAAACCTCCAGGTATTTCAAGGTTTTATTAAGAAAATTTGATTGTAACTTTTTTACTGTTTTCAACTGAAGTTAAGGTTTTAACTATACTTGTTGTGTCATTTGCAGTTGTAGGTTCAGAAATAGCTGCAGGTTCACAAACTGCAGTAAGGGCAGAAAGTGCTGAAATGTAGGGGTACTTGCTCCTTCTAAAGAAATCACATCCAGTATCAGTCATTAGCTGTGCTGTATTAGGAATAGCTATGTACATTTGGTCATTAGCTTTGTATTAAGTGACTTTAGCTTGTACATACAACAATGTAATTTTTTTCATATGTAGTGGTTAATTCACTCAAACTTGTCTGCCATTATGTTTTTTGCTTTTCTATGAATCTGTTGTGAATGCATTTCTTTGTGTTTGTATTTAGACGTGTCCATATTTTGTTCATAGGTGTGGGGTTGTCTACTTTTCACCTCCATTCTGGCCAATTTTAACTCAAAATATTATACTATTAGGTCCTTCACTTTTGTATTAGGAAAACTATCGGGTCCCTTAGTTTTAAACTATTATACGATTAGGTCCCTGTGCTTTTCAATTGTCAAACTGTAAGATCCCTACTTTACAATGTGCCCTTCTCACAGATCAGTCGACAAATAATCAAATACACGTACAGGTTCATTCCAACATCAACTAACATTAATAACATACACCAATTGCCATTTGAGATCATCTGAAATGTTAATAATATGTCCTCAATTCAGATGGAAAAAACCAAAACAAGATACACACATTCTGGATAAAAGATTGATTTTCATTAATGAAGAATTCAGAATTACAGTATCTTCTTAATTACAAATACTAATACAATTAAAATAACCAAACATACACATAAACACATCCAGAATCAGTTTTTTAGGAACCCTAAATCTTTCTTAATAGCTGTCATCTCCATTACCATTTCCCTCTAGTCTTCTCTACTTGCTTCCACCTCCATTGCTAAACCACCTTCATTCCTCACTTCTCGGCAACCACCTCTAATCCTCACATTTTCAACATTGATGCACCAACCTAGCCAACCTTGACACCCATTTTCAGGACAACAGAAATAGATCCTGTTAGGATTTCTGGCTGATTGCGAAACACTAATTATAGCCAGCTTCCCACAAATGCTGCATTGTTTTCCATGCAACCGCACTCCTAGGCCACTTTCTGCATTTGAACGAACCGATATTGAATCCTAGCCGTCGCTCAGATTGAGAGAGACAGACGAGAGAAGGAAAATGAGAAAGAGAGGAATTTGGGAAATTTTGTAACCGTTGTTTTTCTTTCTCACTAACTGCCTTTCTGTTCTCAAATACATAAGGGAGGGTATTTTTGGCATTTTTAAAAATTTTAATCAAAATCGTCTGATTTTTTCAATTGACTAATACCGTTTTTGGACGGAAGGATCTGATAGTATAATTTTAAAACCTGAAGGACCCATTGATACAATTTTCAAAATAGAAGGACCCTATAGTATATTATGCAAAATTTCAGGGACCTATAAATAAATACCAAAAAAAATGTATGTTTAATGACGCATATAGGTAAGTGGTTGCACCATTGAATATCTAAAATTTTCAAACAAAATAGATCAATGATCCATTTGTTATCTTGAAGTAATAAAAATATATAAGAACAGATAAACATAATAATATTAAAAAACTCCATAAAGAAAATAAAACATCAAAACAACTCCACCATTGGAAGACGAAAAACAGAAGATAATGATGTTTCAACTAAAAGATTGAACTAGAATTATCAAAAAGAAATAAGAAAATTATAAGAAAGCAAAATAAATATCATTGCTGATCAAGAAAGATCCACAATAACTTAAAATTCAAGATGAGACTTCAAGGAATAGAAAGAAAGAGGTCGCTAAGGCAGTGTAAGTTAATAAAGAAATATTTTCCTTAAAATTAATTTTATATATGTAATTAATAAAATATAATTAAATAACAAGTTACTAAACATCTAAATATACGTAAAGCACGCATAAAAATTGCTACTAAAATAAATCTAGCTAAAAGAAAACAAAAAAATTAAAAAACACACTGAAGAAGATTCAATGATTTCATGGTGTAATAAGGAGTATTGAAACTCTAACTCCAATCAATCTCACACCCTAAATCAGCGGGCCCCAAATATCAAAACCCAAAAAACCTGATATAGGGCCCTGATTTTGGTGCCACTGTCCTCCGTCTCTGATCCTCACGCACCCCTAATTTTTTTTTTTGTGGGACCCCAACACGCATACTCTCTCCAAACAGTAATTTTCTACGTTCTCTCTGAAAATTAATTTTTTTTTTTCAAATTTCTATGTACAATTCGATCTTCTACTTCGTTTCCAATGCCGGTACATTTCGATTCTTTTTCAGTTACTTTGGGCTATGTGATGTGTGTAGTTTTCCTTTTTTTGTGAAATATTTTGTTCCAATTTCACAGGGTTCCTGTTTTCTCTTCTTCCCCTATTGGCGCAGAAAACCCTAATTTGTTTGCTCAAATTATGCTTTTTGAAGTCTGTATGAGTAGCCTAGTATTCGTTCTAACTTCTCAGTTATTTGCGCGAATTAGGATATTCGTAATTTGTCATTTCGACGGACTTTGATTTTTCTACTTTATTATTGTTCTTTCTCTGAATTTCATTGAATTTAGTGTTTTACTTGCTTAAATGATTTTCAGAGGTTCAATTGTTGATTGGGCGTGAGTTTTGGCGAGGTTACTTTGTGTAATTTTTCTATGTAGCTTGCTGAGGCAATGCCTTGAGCGTTAAGCTTCGTTGGCTGCTGAGTGATTGGAGGAAAACAAAATAAGTTTCAAATTTCAAGTTTTCATTCCTTGGGCTCAATTTATTAGTGTGACAAAAGAAGCTTTTAGCTAACTGAGCAAGAAGTAACTTCTGCATTAGTTGAAACCAACTTTTCCAATTTTGGAAATCCAGTAGAATTTCTTTTTTCAGTTTTGAATTTCATTCATTTTCTTTAGAAGATAGGTTCTTTTGCTCTCTCTACCACAACTGGTGCTATGTTTTAAAGTTGAATATTGCTATATTCTTTCTTTTTGCAGACTACTATGATTGAATAAAACATAATTGATAACCAATAGCTTAAACTCATTAAAGCTTATGGTTGTTGCAGATATGATTGCTGTGTTGAGATATTAGTTTTTATTTATGAGTTTTATTGACATGTCAAGATGCTGGTTTAGAGACTATTGTTGGACACAGTGAAACAAGCTGTCAAGGAGGAAATCCTTAAAATTGATGACTTGATTTACTTCGGTTTGAATGGCTGGACATGTGAGATACGAATCCAGTTCAGTTGGTACTGAAGAATTGGGTTTTACAGGGAACTATCCAAATGGGCAGAGGGGAAATTATACTAGTGCAACTTTGGATAGGTCTGGAAGTTTTCGGGAAGGCAGCGAGAATCGTGTACTTGGTTCTGGAGCTAGTATGCTGCGGGCAAGTGCTTCAGGAGAGTTTCCATCACTTACTCACTGTCTGTTGCTGGATCCTATAACAATGGGGGATCAAAAATATACTAGGTCAGGTGAGTTAAGGAGGGTTCTAGGTATATCTCTTGGGAATACTACAGAAGATAATTCGTTTGGAGCTGCTCACTCGAAGCCCCCTCCTCCAGTGGCTACTGAGGAACTGAAGCGCTTCAAGTCAAGTGTACTAGATGCCAGTTCTAAGGCCAGGTAATGTTGAATTCTTTTGAAATAATGCTATACACTGAAATTTCCCCAGTTAAAACTGTAACAGTGGCAGATTATTTAGGTACAGGAAGTTGTTTCTGTTCCATTCAATCGAAGTCTGAACTTTTTTGGTCTGTCATTATTTCAGTTCATCATGACATAAATATTATCATGATTTTTATCGTTGCAATTTGTGAATGTAAAATTACTTGTCATTGAAATATTATTCTCCTTTGAAGATGGAAAAATTTTCTCTGTCAGGGTTCGAATAAAAAGGTTGAATGAATCCTTGCTAAAATTGAACAAGTACTGCGAAGCATTCAATTTTAAAAAGCAAAATCGAAATGAGATGTTATTGATGAGTGAAAGATCAGGTGGTTCAAACTTTATGAAGATGGGAATTCAAATTCATCGAAATGCTGCTGACCTTGGAACGCAGGACCGTCCTAAGAATATTGTTCTGAATAAGCGGGTTCGCTCTTCAGTTGCAGAATTACGGGTTTGTACATGAAAGACTTATCAAATTTTGCTTGTCAAATAATACATATCATCTTTGTTGCTACATATATTGGTTAATGTGTGTGTGTGTGTGTGTGTGTGTTTTTTTTTTTTTTTTTATATGCTAGAACTTTTTGTTTAAAATTTTTTTAAAAACTGTTAATGCCTCTTTTTCTCTCTCTCTCTCGCTTTCCATACTTGTAACTATGTGAGAAACATTGTGTCTTTTTTTATTCAGAACTGACTACCCAAACCCCATTATTTTCAAAAAAAAAAAAAAAAAAAAGAAAAAGAGAAAGAAAAAAGGCTATTAAACCCAAACCTATCATACATTTGAATTTTTTTCCTAGGTACTCACCAACCAGTTCAACTCTATTATAATCCTACTATAATCAAGAAAAGATGGCTGTAGTTATTAATAGCTCATAGCCCTTGTAGCCCAACCTCCATTCCTATTTTTCTCTATAGTGTAGCAACCTCTCTGTAACGGGCAGCATTTGCACTATATCCCCTAGCATGTAGCAGTGCTATAGCACCCCAAACGGATACCACAGTATCTTCTTTTTTTTTTTTTTTTTATAGAAAAAAGTAAAATAAAGGCTCATAGGACCATAAAATAAAAAAAGCCTCTTAGCGCAGGAAACAGGTGAAACTGTGATTAAGAAGAATGCATTAGGCCAGACCAACAAAAGAGAATATAGTGCAGAAAAGGGAAGAAAGACTTACCTCTGACTACATCTCCTCGACATATATATAAGTGGTTGACTGGTGTAATATAAGATTAAGAGGATGAAGATGATTTGGTATTTGATGATAATTTGACATGGGGAATTGTTGCTAGAGCTACTGAACTTGAATATCTTGCTAGATCAACCAAAGTTAAAAATACAAAATCCATATTTATTCCTAGTACTGCCTTATCAAAGCAAAAAGTAACTTATAATTTTTTGGGAGTGATGGTGATGGGGATGATGATGATAACATTGATGAGGAGACTCTGGATGATGGGGATGATTATTGACTTCAATGATGAATGATGCTTATTGGTTGATGGTTATTTAGTTGAAAAATTAGTTACATTATTACTATTAGTGCACTTTAATGTCTTTTTATGGTGTGTGAATTTCAACTTTTGTATGTGTTTTTTCTTACATGATTTTTTTTTTTTTGGTTTATGTTAGTTTTTTTTATTATTAATTTGTTCACTGTTTGGGATATACCTATCAAAAGTGTGTTATTGCCCTTTGGTCTTTGTGCAATAGCTCCAAGACTCCTTTGCGCTATTGTGTGCTATGTGTCTATACCAATTTCCAAAACTAGGACAGAATGGTTCATGCAATTTTTTGTAAGGTTTGGATTTTTTTGTCTATGTGCTTTTGGTGGAGGTGGTGTTGGTGTTTGTGAACCACTCAGCTAATTCAATTTTCATTTGGTCTTATCAAATGGGATGATAGTTAGTTGATAATTTGATATACCATGTCAGATATTTATCGTGTGAGAACTCCTTTTTCTTTTCTTCTTTTTTTTTTTTTTTTGTCATGTTCTTTAGATAAATTGAATAATGTACACTGCTGAGTACCATAGAAAACTGGTTCTTTGGATTCTTAGTCATAACCTTTGAAATAAGCGTTCCTGTTTGACCTTGCTCTTTGGTAAACCATGACACTTTTTCATTAGAAAACAATTTAGTCACCTTAACAAAGTAGTACCAGATTACTAACATTTGAAATAACACAAACCCCGAAAAGCAGAACATATTGTATGAAAGTTACAGTCTGGCTTCCATGAAAGATCTGACAAAGTCTGCTTCAAAATTCTGGATGGTTGGCTTTATGTAGTTTGTATCTTCTTCATTCTTTAACAAATTGGTTTGCTTAAATAGTATAAATTTTCATGACTTATACAATCTGTATGTAAACTTTAATGGCTGCTTCACTTTTCTTTAGGCATACACATTGCACCATGTGGGTTAAACTATTCTCATCCTTAAACCTGATATGTTCATTCTATTATTAAATATATACTTTATACTATAGTTTTGTGACTGCTTTACCTAAAAATGATAGTAGTAGTAACTAATTGCATAGATATAGATTAGCAATCTGTAAATTTGTTCAATTGTGTCAAGACATAAGAGTGCTTGTACATCACTTAAATATTTATCTCTTTCATAGAAAATTCTCTGTATCTAATAAAGGTTTTTCTTCAATTTACTAACTGGGTTAGTTTGCATTTTCATTTCATAATATTCTTTTCTGCTATATTTAGGCTGATGGCAGAAGCAGTACCCTTCCAAGGCAGCCGTTGATCATTGGTAAAGATAGGGAGACGCTCAGGGATGGTGGTGACGGGTCTGGACATTTACAAGAAGAAAAGGTTCGGAGAATGCCTGCAGGAGGGGAAGGGTGGGATAAGAAGATGAAACGGAAGCGTTCTGTAGGCTCTGTTTTTGCCAGATCTACTGATAGTGAAGGAGAAGTTAAACGAGTTGTACACCATAAGTTTAACAATGAACCCAGTTTGCAGACATATGATGTCCAGAGCTTCAGGTAATATGTGCTGTGTACGATATTTACTAATAAAAATCAAATATCCTCTTCTATGGATGTGGGAATGTCATGATGGGCTTGCTTGACTCTAATCCTGCATTTAGTGAATTTCTGTAAAGAGCTTATCAATTTTACTGTGTTTGCTTTGCTATAACAAGAAATAATTTAGCTGCTGTTTACATAGTCTTTTATATGAAAATATTTGATGCATAATATGCTGTTGAATCTTTGTGTGTATTGCAGCACAGGAGGGCTTGGTGGTACAAATGGTGTTAACAAGTTAGATGGAAGTTCACCATCAGCCAGTTCAAATCTACGCTCCTTTCCCAAGAATGAACATGAAAAAGTGTCTTTCACGAGGGATTTTGCAGACAGCATAAATAAGGAGCGGCTTATGGCAAAAACGAATACTAAGTATGTAGTAATTGTGTTGACTTTCGTATAGGTTAATCATGAGATGCCTTAGTGCTGAACATACTTGAATAGGACTTGTTATAGAAATGTAACTTTCCCTGCTAAATTTGTTTGATAACATCGTTGAAATGTTCTTGTTTTGACATTTAATGCATTGTTGACCATGCTAATTAGGTTAAATACTCTTGAAGACAATCATTCAGTTGGTCCAAGTCCAGTGACGAAGGGAAAAGCTTCTAGAGCACATAGAACTGGCTCTGTTATGGCAGCAAACTCGTCTAATTTTTCTCGATCATCAGGAGTTCCTGATGGATGGGAGCAGACTTCTACCATAAGTAAACTGAACCCAATCAGTGGTCCTAATAATAGGAAGCGTACAATGCCTGCTGGATCATCCTCACCTCCAATGGCTCAATGGGTTGGTCAAAGACCACAGAAAATATCTCGAACTAGAAGAGCAAATGTTGTATCCCCTGTCTCCAATCATGATGAAGTGCAATCAGAAGTGGGACATGCTTCTGAGTTTGCCACTCGATTAAGTAATGGATCACCTTTGGCCAAGGATGTGGGTAGTGGAAATCAGCTGGTTAGAGTGAAGCATGAAACTGCTCCATCTCCTGCCAGATTATCTGAAAGTGAAGAATCTGGTGCTGGAGCATGTCATGACGGTAGACCAAAGGAGAAGGGAACAGGTGTTGGTGTAGTTGAGGACAGGTCCCAGAACCTAAGTGTTGGTCCTTCCGTAGTGCTCACGAAGAAGAATAAGATACTTAACAAGGAAGACACAGGTGATGGATTACGACGACATGGACGGACTGGTAGAGTTGGATCGTCTTCAAGGGCTAGCATTTCACCAGTGAGAGAGAAGTTTGAGAATCTAGCTTCGTCAAAACCTGTTAGAAGTGCAAAGCCTGCATCAGATAAGAATGGAAGGTGATGATTATTTCCTTTGACAAAAGGAGAAAGCTTTATCTTTTAATAGTTTGTTCTAATTGTCATCACTGAATTCAATAATATTTAACTATAATTAATGTTTTTCCTAGTTCAGTAAGACAGGCCGTCCTCCACTTAAAAAAATATCAGATCGAAAAAATTTTGCTCGTGGGCAAACAACTTGTGGTTCCCCAGATTTCACAGGTATGAACTAAATTAACTTAATGCTATATTTTTATTTTCTTGCATCATCTTTAAATTAAGCCAAAGACCCATAATATCCCCCTAACATAAATTTATCCAAAGAAATTCATAACAGCATATAAAGTGACACAATTAAGAAGCTTTATTTCTATTTAAAGTTTCTTGTTTGAAGTTCTAATTGATAATTGTCAATTTGATACATTTTTGGACAATTAAATCAGCCATCATCAGCAGCATATTTAGGGGGTTTTGACATATGCTTTCCAGATTACACTATTGTTGGCATTGATATTACATGTTAATGCAGAAACAAACATTGATCATGGTTGAAATTTTTGGCTGAATGATCAATAGAGCTCAAATTTTCGGAAAACTGTATACCCCTGCTTCACATTCATGCATACAGAAAAAAGTTTTCCTGATTTTTAATGTAAGCCGCAATGACACCAATTAAGTGAACACGAAATGAAAATAGCTCATGTCACCTATCATTTTCCATCATTACCAAACTCAATGGTTCCTTATTTCTCTCCTGTACTTCAGGGGGTCATGAATTTAATTTCGATCAAGTGGTTTTAATTTTGATCAAATTGGTACAAGTGCAGTTATTTGAAATTAAGGTAAAATAGTCTATTTTTCAAATACAACTACATTTTTCTGAAAAGAATTTGGGATTTCTGTGAATCAGCTAAAAGTTACAGTAAAGCTTGTATTTTTTTTTTTTTTTTTTTTTGATTTATGTAGGCAAAAGAAAAACTGTTGATATAAATTACATTAATAAGAAACAAAATTGATAAATGGATTACCCAATTTACCATATATGTTAAATCTTTATGCTGAAATTGTTTGTATCAAAATTCGAAACCATAAATAGTGATTAGATGTAACTGTTATGCAGGACAAACTGATCAGGTAAAATTACTTCATTAACTTTAATTTTTTTTTCTAGAGAATCTTCTCTCTGCCATATATGTTAAATATTTATGCCAAAATAGTTTTAATCAAAAATTGAAACCATTAATATGATCAGCTGTAACTGTTAATGCAGGACAAATTGATCATGTAAAATTACTTCATTAACTTTTTTTTTTCTAGAGAAATATCAGTAATATCTTGTTTTCGTGCACCCTTTTATTAGAGGAAAATTGTCAATTGTGTATTGAAGCTTATTGACATAGATGTAAAACTCTATGTTGCTTGTTTTAGATAGATTTATTGGAACATTCCAATATACTTCAGAAAAATCACGTGAATTAGATACATTTATATCTTTTAGCTATAAATTTGGCATGGTTTTTGTTTCCTTGGAAATGTTCCTCAAAAATTTTCAGATGCACATGTATCTATAGGCAAGCGTAACTTGAATTTGTATCAAACATGTTATCATACTGCTGAAATGTGTGGAAAGTGCCAATGACACCATATGTGATTGATGTACCAGGTGAGTCAGATGATGACCGAGAGGAACTCTTGGCTGCTGCAAATTTTGCATGCAATGCTAGCTGTATGTACCTGAAATCAAGTCTTTTCTGGCCTTATTCTTTAATGAAATACATATGAACAGGCTGCAGACTCATTTAATCTCTACTTGTGTAGATTTTTCTTGTTCGAGTTCATTTTGGAAGACAATGGAGCCAGTTTTTGCTACTGTCTGCTTAGAGGATGTATCCTACCTGAAGCACCAGGTTACTATAATCTATTTCTGGATTATGTTTTAATCTTTTTTTTGTGCTGGTTAATTATTTGAAGTGTCAAAATACTTCAAACCTTTGTGTGAAATTTTCTTGATTAATTTTAGCCCCATAAAAAAAAAAAAAAAAGACCAAACAGTGAATTTTTAGAAGGGAAAGACAAGAAATGGAAGTGATGTAAAGTTTGTATGGGCTGGATCTCTGGATGAATAATCTATAGTGTGTGTGTGTGTATATATATATACTTATTAATCAAATTCAAATCATATTCTCATAAGGAATACTATTTTATTATAAAAATAATTATTTGAGTAATACTAATTTTTTCTATATTTCTCAATAATTAATTTTGTATATAATTAATAAATGTAATTTAATAAAAAATTTAAACTATTACATAATTAAATAATGAGTGCCTAAACGAGTAGACACGTGCAAGCACGTAACAAAACACTAGTATTGATAAAGGGAGAAAAAGAGTGGTATTGGATAAGTGAGAGAAAAAGACGAGAGGAAAGTAAAAAATATGTAAAACAATTAATATTTTCCCTTCAAGTTGAGTCTAATTGTTGATGCTCTTGTCAAGAAAATACACTTTGAGTCCTTATCTTTTTACCTAAGCAACACTTACATCCCTATGTTTTATGCTAGTTATTTTCGGGTCCCGAACTTATGATTCTGTTGAACACTTAAGTCTTCCATCCAAAAAAATTCACTTTTCCATTAACTTTTCTCAAAATGGCTATTTTAGTCTTCTTTATTTTATTTGTGCAATAAAGAAAAAAATTAAAACAAATCTTTTATTACACTAAGAAAAGCAAAAAGATGAAAAGAATATTTTTTAACAAAAAAAAAGGAAAATGTTTTATAAGGGTAATGGTAAATTTGTAAAATATAAATGGCAAAATTAATGGAAAATGGATGGAAGGGCTCAAGCTTCTATGGAAGCATGAGTAAGGGACCCAAAAATATTAATGTAAGATATAGGGTATAAGTGTTAATTAGGTAAAAAAATAGGGATGTAAGTGTTAATTAGGTAGAAGATAGGAACCTAAGTGTATTTATCCCGCTCTTGTCAAAGTTGACATGCATCTTGATGAAAATTAATTGTTTTTGCTTATATTAACTACTTGCAAAGGGTTTGGGGATTATATTGACCATTGAGTAAAAACATTATAATTTACAGCTATTTTTGTTTCCTATTTTCATTTTATTTTTTTATTTGTGATCAGATTAAATTCGCAGAGGAGCTTCAGAAAAGTTCATTTGAGATATCTGGGCATGACAATAGTACATCGGTAATCCTGGTTTCCCCATAACTTCAGGGATCTCCATTTTTTATTCTCTTTTACACAGTAAATTGGTGCCCAGAGAATAGTAATCCAGATTCTATGTAGTATAAGAAAACACAAAATCAATGGAAGCATAATTTTCATAGTCAGTTTGTTGCGTTACTACTGCAAATTCGTATTTAGCCTGACTAATATAAACTAGCATTACATCCTTTTTCATTATAATTTATGTTTGTTAATGCAAGTCTCTTAATTCAAATTGGTCTCCCAACATGAACATGGAATTCTTACAGCTAGAGAAACATTGTACTCTATTGTAAAGGGTTTTGTATGGTTCAGTGTATTTTACTGTGCCATCGAGTTTATTATCTATCGTATATGCAATATGTTTCTTTGTGTGTAGTTTATATGATGAAAGTGATTCTCCGGGAATGTCATATCATTTTGTGCTTTGCTTTTATTATAGCTACAAATACTTTTTAACATCATGAGATAAAGTGCGGTCCAAAATACAATCTTTGTGGACGTAATAATGCTGTAACTATTTCATAGAGTTGATTGCAATCCATATTTTGTTCAACAGCATTTAACTAATTTATACCAGTTCCACTTTCTGCTTGAATTAGTTCTTCCATGATGATTGGAACAAAAAATAATAATTCATTAAGATTTTCTTTGGTTTATTGTTTGTATGTGACATTAAAGTTGGTTTATTTTCTCAGGTTGACATTCATCAAGAAAATTTTCAGTCTAAGCTCATTTCTGAAGAAAGTGGGAAAAGCTTCCAGGATCACGTTTCACCACAGAGACTGACAACTGTAAATTTGGCAGACCAGTGTCTGGAAAATGACGAATCTTATGGAAACTTGGAAACAAATCGAATTACCCCACTGTACCAAAGAGTATTGTCTGCACTGATTGTGGAAGATGAAACTGAAGAATTTGAAGATAACTGTACAGGGATAAATATCCCTTTTCAAAACAATAGAGATAGGTTGCCTGGTGCAAGTTCTCTTTATATTGAGTTTGAAAATAGGAGCAAGGATAGGATTGAATTTGATTATGATTCCATTTTGGGATTTCAAACTCAGAGGCAATCTCTAAGTGATGTCTTTTCTTGTAATGGAAATGCTACTATTCATGGCACCGCTGGTTCTCACAATCAATTGTATAATGATGATTTATTCAAAGGAGGTCAGGAGTTTGTCAATTCTACTATTGGGACGTTCCCTGGGCATTCAGTAAATAATGGTGAGAAGCTAGTGCAATCGAATTCTTTTCAAGTATCTGCTTCGGATTGTCAATATGACCAGATATGTTTGGAGGAGAAACTCTTGATGGAATTTCAGAGCATTGGCTTGTTTCCAGAATCAGTGGTAACTTCTATATTTTGTTAATTTGTTTGCATCTGTTATTTCTTTTTTAATTGCTACTACTTCCTTTAAATGGATTTATTGGTACTTCTGTGTTGCATGGATTTCAATGCCCAACAGACATTTGAAACAAATGATTCATATAGCTACCCGAACTTGTTTGTTATTTATTTAAGAGGGACTTTTTTTAACAAGAAGAAACAAAATTTAAGATTCTGATAGAAGCTATTGTCTTAGAAGATTTTGGAGAATCAATAGCCAAGGTGTCTTGAGGAATATTATCTAGAGGTTCCTTTATTTTACATTATTGTCATTTTCCTCATCCAAATGAGGCACTTCCATTTTTTTTTTCTTTTGGGGTGAGTGCAGCTTGGTTAGGTTGCTAGTGACTCCTATTGCTTCTCATAATAGGCCTTGCTTATGCTACACAAATGGAATAACCGAAGATCACAAGTTATTAAATGGTCTAAATCTCTTTTATGCATGAGCAATTGTATGAAAGGTTTTGCTGTCAATCTGACAAATATGTGTTCTCTAATTATTTTTCATGTGCAGTCAATATGGAATGGGTACTTGTTTTAGTTATCAAATGGTCTAAATCTCTTTTATGCATGAGCAATTGTATGAAAGGTTTTGCTGTCAATCTGACAAATATGTGTTATCTAATTATTTTTTCATGTGCAGTCAATATGGAATGGTACTTGTTTTTGTTTCTCTCTCCCCCTATTACTGAATTTATATTATAATATAAATATGTTCATTCATATTATCTTTGGGTTCTGAACTTTGTGTGGTTGGTTGTTTCAGCCTGGTTTAGCAGATGGGGAAGATGAAGCAATAAATCAAGATATCATTGAACTACAGAAGGGACTTCATCAGCAGGTTAAGTTCCTTTAGTTTGCAATCTTTATGCAAATCCTATCCCCTAGAACATATTTCTTTGACAAGATCTTGATTCAAAGTGAACAAGTTTATGAACTTTCGAATAAGTAGTTCTCTCTTTCCCTCTCTCACTTAATCTCTTGCATATTCACATTGTTTAAAGATTTTGGCATTTATGTGCTTTTTATGAAAATTGAAAGTAAAAAACCTGATGCCATATAATGAATATTGTACTTACTGCAGATCGGTAAAAAGAAGACACACTTGGACAAAATAATTAAATCATTCGAGAAAGAAAAGGAAGTGGAAAGAGGGTAAGTTATTCAGCATCTTGAATATCTTCCATTGATTGTGCTTCTCATAATGAATAAAAGTTGTTTTGATGGCTATTTTGTGGTTCATTTGCAGTGCCCTTGAGCAAGTTGCAATGAACAGGCTTGTTGAGTTGGCATACAAAAAGTTGCTGGTACTTAATCTCTTAGTTTTTATACCTGTTTATGTTACTTATAAGTTTGTAAGGCAAATTATGTTGCATGCGTTAGCATATCATATAATGACTCTTCAAACTATGTTAGTTTTTCTGCTTACAAGGTTGTAGTTGCCTTGAGTTCTGCTTTCATATTTAAGTTTCATATTCCTTTCAGAATGCATTTGTTAAATGAACTTTCATTTAATTGTTTGGATGGGTTGAGCAAAGTGTAATTAATGGAAGAAGGTTAAGCAAAAATGTTCAGTTTGGGAAGAGGTAATGGAAATGTAAAGAGGGGGTGATATGTATTTATGACTGAGAAGAGTTGGAGGATAAGTTATTGTCAAGTGTACACAAACCTATGAAATTTGTGATATAATTGATAAAAGGGTTTCTTGCTATGAGAAGTTTTTTTGAGATAGAAAGTTACTTTTAGGAGGAAAGAGGTGTGAAAGAGGAAACTTTGACTCAAGAAACTAAAGGGTTTATTGTCAAATAACATAGATCTACACTGACCCTAACACTTGTACTGAAAAACAAGTCTACGCTAAAAAAATTAACTAACACGTTATATGCTACTGCCATCTCATTAATCTACCCTAATCTCATCACTTCTACAAGTGACATCAAAATGCATAGTTAGTATGATAATTAGATGGATTTCCTTACTTTTGAGACTTCTTATCCACTACTTAGCAAATATAATTTACTTGAAGTTGTCTTCACCAACTGACAGGCAACTAAAGGAAGTTTTGCTTCAAGATATGGAGTCCCTAAGGTTTCAAAACAAGTTGCTCTGGCTTTTATGAAGAGGACTCTTGCTAGATGCAGGAAATTTGAAGATACAGGTAAAAGTTGCTTTGGTGAGCCTGCACTACAAGAAATTATTAAAGGTGCACCTCTTCATCGAAATCAGACAGAATCAACTGGTTCAATTGGTTCAGCAGTAAAACCAGGTATGTGTGGGATTCCACACTCTCAATACAAACCTGCTCCACAGGTTTGCTCTGTCATGTAAATGTATTTTGTGAAGTTTCTCCCTTTCATGCACCGGGAGTTCTTGAACGTAATTGCTTGTTTGTGGAAGTTGGGTAGGGTGTTCATCTGAATAAGTGAATAATGTTTCTGATTGAGCAAAAATCTGAAAGCTCATCATTCTCTCCCTGGTCATTGAATTTTAAACCAGCTTACCTATGCTTAGCATTATTCATCTAAAATTTCCTACTATTTGCATTTGCAGGCTTGTTCCCGAGTAAATCAGAAAATTATGATCTTCAAAATGATAAATCAGGCAGAGCTGCATCTCATTCGTACGTGCATGAACGTGATTTTGTCAAAACTGGACCTTTATTGAACAGAGGAAAGAAGAAAGAACTGCTTCTTGATGATGTGGGTGGTAATGCTTCCTTAAGAGCCACCCCATCTCTTGGTAATACTCTCATAGCTGGAACCAAGGGAAAGAGAAGTGAGAGGGAAAGGGACAAAGATGCATTAGCAAAGAATCCAGTTGCTAAAGCTGGCCGGGCACAATCTAGCGCGAAGGGTGATCGGAAAGCAAAATCGAAGCCCAAACAGAGGACTGCTCAGCTATCCACTACAGGAGATGGAATTAGTAATAAGTTCAAAGACACAAGCAACAGTAACAGAAAAAGAGATGGAAGCCTGAATAATTCCTATGGTTACAATTCTCAAAGAGGAGCACCAGAAATTGCAGAATTGCAGGATTTATCTTTAGAGCTGGGAATAGCCAATATGGACGGCCATCAAGATTTGAGTAATTTATTTAATTTTGATGAGGATGGACTGCCAGAAAATGACTTGATAGGCCTTGATTTGCCTATGGATGGCCTTGAAATTCCTATGGATGACCTGTCAGAGTTGAATATGCTTCTGTAAGGGAGCAGAGTGTATATTTCCATGATATTTATGGTGCAAGTGCTTGGGGCCAATCTCCTTATATAATTTATGGCCCATGCAAATTTGCACTTTGTAGTTATAGGTCATTCTTTTGCTATACTTCTCTTTAGAAAGTGACTGAGAGAAGTAAAGAAAATTTTGTTTGTGACGTAATCAATTTCTATTTGTAACATATTACAATTTAATAGAGGCTTTTATTTGGAGTTGCTTTAGTTTTCAAGTGCATTTCGTAAACATTATTAACTACATCTAATCTCATTTACAATTTTTCCTTCAAACAACAGTATGAGTTGTTGAATGGTTAGTTCAAGAAATGATCGATTTGGTAGATAAAGAGCTTGGCGGTATTCTTCTTCATCAAACTCCAACCTCCTCATTGTCTTCTTGTAAGTTTCTGCAGCTGCTCGTGGGTGACCCCTTGCCACTGACACCTGCAACCATCCCATCAGAAACACCCATGGTTGGCTATGAAAAAAATAAAATTACGTGTAACGTTGACTTACCCAATGCCCTTTTTTCAGCTCAAAAATCCAAAATCTCCACTCTCTCATTGGCTTCCCATCAATTTTAACATATATATTTCTCCAGTTGGTGTGATGAAACTCTACTTTGTCCAATCCTGTCACCAGCCCACTCCCTGTAGCTTTCACATATGCTTCTTTCAGACACCAGTATCTACGTTAAACCGGACATGTTACCAATTTAAGGCTTCAAAAATGTAGTAAGATGGAAAATTTAAGTATAAGCAAATTCACTGAATATAAGTTTCACATGTTCAAAACTTGTGCAATTAGAAAGGAACTTATTGACCTATTTGACCACACCTGTAAAACTCAAGCAAGATTTCATCAGAGGTCCCAGAATTAATAATTTTGTCCCATTCCAACTGTGAAAAGTAGGAAGCAAAATTCTGAATGAATTCTGTAATTGTTTCTTTCTGAGGCTTCACACATTGAACAATGTCTACCCCAACTATGCATAAAGGCTCAGATGCTATTGCCACTAAGTCACCGTGATGAGATACATTGAAATTAAAGTTAGGATCTGAGTAAACTTGATCACATTCCTGGAAAACGTATGAGATAGATTGAAATTAAAGTTGGGAAATTATGAGTGAACTTTATTACATTCCTGAAAAACGTATGAGATACATTGAAATTAAAGTTGGGAAATTATGAGTAAACTTTATCACATTCCTGAAAAACATGCAAATATGTGTCATAGTAAACATGATAACGATCCAGAAGTGATCAAATGATATTCCCAAGACAATGATTTAAAGAAAAGGCAGAAAATTTTAGGGCAAAGAAATCTGAACAGCTACATTATAAAGAATGTAGAGGAACAATCATAGATTTCATAAAGATAACCTTAAAATTCATAAATCTGAATTACTATGATAAAATAACAAAAATCTGTAACACAGCCGTCCTATTTATATTAGCTAGGATAAAAAAATATTACTGAAATTAGGAGAACTTACTCAATAGAAATTCTAACCAAAAGGTAGCTCTAATTAAACAATAATTCTAAGTAATAAGGAAAACATAATTAATTGCCTAATCAGTTTGGCTGTTCCTGCATCTGTAAGGAAATCATGGGCCAAAGTATAAAATCATTATTCCATTATATCATGTATCTCGAGCGTAACAATTAATCTTCAATTATGGAATCCAATTATGTGCAACTTGAAAATCATCTCAATCCATGACTCACCATATTTTTAAAAGAAAAACTTAGGAATCACAAGATTCACATCCCTTATTAATAGTTTTCAGGAAATGATTACACATTGCAGCGTAGGGCTATGAAAGTTAAGGAGAGAATGTGAACCACAATTTACTGATGAAGCCATTACACAGAAGTAATTACACTAATAGTCGAGTTATGCCAATTTAATGACTGAGAATTCAAAACCATACTTGGACTCTGATTTAGTAAAAAATCCTCTTAAATCTCCGGTTTCAAAACAAAACTATTGATCCACAAAGGAAGAACAAGTTGAAATGAAACAATAAATCTTACTAGGTAGGGTTTCCCTTCCAATGTGCGTTTTATAATAATTTGATCATAAGGAATTCCCAGTACTTGCTGTACAAGAGCATATTGAAGCAAACGGCTCACAAGTGCACGCTTTTTATCTTCCATCCTCACAAATCTGTACAATTTTACACACCCAACTTAAAATGTATTCCATTTTCCAAACATAATCACCATTCCACTTTTTTTCCAAGGAAATTGCACCCAAAAAAAAAATGGTAGTTCTATTCTACAACCCCACATTTCCAATTTCATTATATTTAGACTTCAAATCCAAGAATGATGATTTACTCTACTCAGAACTCCTAAGTATTACAACTGACAAAAAAAAAGCAGTAATATGAGAAATAGAGAGCAGTAATTTATAATTACAAACAAACTAATAATATCAGGTTGAATATTGATTCTACGAACTCAAATTGAATTCAGAGAAATGGACAGGGAAAAAGAAAAAACCTGGTAATGGAGAAGCGTTGATGTTGAGGGAGAAGGGAAAGAGCAAAAGAGAAGTCAGAATGTGATGGGTTCCACTTTGATATGTCCACTATCCATCTTTCTACTCCTTTCTCCATTAATAACCTCTACCTTAATTTCAGTTTTGTTCCATTAATCGCTTTTTTAATTAGGCCTGACAAACTAACCAGAGGCGAAGCCACATGAATAAACTCTATATGAGAAGCTAAAGCAGTGGTTTGAGATTTACAGGTCTGGGAGCCATTTTCTTCACGACTGATGGACGGTGATATGATCGAAATAGGGTTGACCAATCAGAAGCAAAATGCTCTCAAATACTAACCATTACATACATCCAACAAAAAATAATATAAAAAAAAAAGAATATACATTTTTTATTTTGCAATAACGAACGATAAGAAAAATAAAAAATTGATGATCATTTTCGTTTATTTTGTTGAGAAAGAAAAAAGTAGTTGTAATAATATAATATTTTTATAAAATTTATATAATATTAGTATAAAAACTAAACAATAAATTTGAATTTTGTTTTATGCCTGTATAAAAATATATAATAGTTTTATCAATTTCTTAAAAATACATTAACTAAAAATCAATTTTTTCTCAAAGATACTATTTTTAAAATTTTTTAACAATCAAACTCTTTTCTTAATTATTTTAATAGTAGTGGCAGTTTTTCTAACTTTTTTTTTTAATCGATCTGGAACCTAACTGCTCCTAACTGTCGAGCCAAATTTCATAGAAATCCTTATCAAGCTAAGGACAAACGTGACACTAAGTATTTTAATGTGAAAAGTTATAGACTTCAACTTTCTTTTTCTTTTTATTTTCTTTGTTTCCCTTTTTACTACATTTCATTTTCTCTGTTTCCCTTCTTTCTCCATTATTGAATCCTTTCAGTTTTTCATTATCTCAGGCAAAATTTAGTATCGTTGTCATCGTCGACTCTATCAGTTGCTTTCCTTTCGATTCCAGCGTCGACTCTGTCACCGTCGTCGAACACCTTGCCGCACTAGATCTGAGCATTGAAGTCGAACTCTAGCATCCAAAGCTCAAATAACCAGACCTTTTCTACCATTACTTCCTTTGGTACCATTATTTTTTTTCGAATCTATTGGTTAACTCCATTTTTAGAGTTTTGATTTTCTTCTTCTCCAGTATTTTAGGGTTTTTCTTTGTCCTTGTTTGGATTTTCAGATTTTGTCTTCTTTGAGAAGCCATTTGAGGTACTTTTCGTTAATTTCTGCTGTATATTTTGCGTGATTAACTTATTTATGATTTGTTCTGTATCTTCTTCCTTTTTTTCTTTTATTTCAAAATTGATTTTATTATTTTCATTCATTTTTGACTTTACATGTTTATATGCTTGTTCCGATTTTGTGTGGAATTATGTTTTTATATATTTGGTAAAATGAAATCCTATTATTTTTGTTGTGAAACGTATTAAGAAGGATAGTATTGTGCTTATTGTTTATTAAAAATGTCCCTTTAAATTATTAGCTTCTTGCTTAATATGTAGAAAAATTATAATGATGAAAGATGACTTCAAAATTTCAAATAGAAATACATTCTCACCTGCTGGAGCAACATTCATAAAAGACAATTTGCTTGTTCTTATAGAAGCCATACATATATGTCTGTGCATATATTTCTAATAGAAATGCATGTTCACCTACTGAAATTTTCATTTTGTGTGAATGAATCCGCATCTTGTTTATTGAATTTAATTGAAACAACTGTATTTAAGGATAATTATTTTTAATCTAAAGCTAATTATGTCCTCGTGCTTTAGCATTTGTGCCAATTAAAACAATATTGATAGTCACAACATGATATTATGTTTTGGATTCAAAATACTAGAAGAATTTTTTATACAATTCAAACGTACCTTTAACATATTTTGAACAATTATTTTATACATTTCTGCATTATTTGAGTAATAAAGTCAAGTAGTTCAAGTTTGATGTTGTTTTTAGTTGCTGTTAAAGCTAGATTTTGTGATGCTTTTTTTTTTTTTTGCGCTATTCACTTGTTTTCAATATTTTTGTGTTACTAATATTTAGACTTCAGTCATTGAATTATGAATTCATAGCCCGCATTTCTTGAATTAATCAAGCCTTTCTTGGAATTGATTTATACTCTTTGCCTTGTTTCTTTTGCTGCCTTTTTCTCAACATAATACATTTAGTGGTTTGAAATTCTGTAGTTTTAAACTATCCAGTTTTTCAACAGGATTTGAACAATTTTTTAACTGGGTTTGAACAGTTATTAAACATGATTTTTTTTAAATTGTTTATTATATTCATGTTTATAACATGTCTATTTAAGACAATATTGTTTTTTATAATTGCGACATGATATGATATGATATGTTTTACAATCATATTTCACCCTTCTTTTATGTATACATATCATGAAACACAGTTATAGGATATGAATTGTGTTCTGGTTATAATTCACAAAATATGAACAGTGTTTGAATAGGATTTAAAATCTGAAAAAATACCAAATTACTCGAATCTTACATGTTTGCATTCCAAATAGACGATAATAACTAGCTGTAATTGATTGACTAGGTACATGATGAAGAATGTATCAAATCCCATGAAGATGAAATTGAGATCTTCTGTTTCATCGTATAGTAGATTTTCTTCAAAGAAGAATGTTTCTTCTCTAAAAAGATCATTGAAGAAAGACAAAAAAAAAAGATGGTGTAGACAAAGGGAAGACTTGCCAGTTGTGACACTCCAAACTCTACTTACGTCGTTTACGTCGTTTTTGACGTCATTTCAAGCATAACATGCATTTTGATTTAAAATGCATCATATTAAATTTGATATATAATTTGAATTTGAGAACGCCAGCCGAAATTTCATTTCGACTGACGTCCATATTTACTGGCCTTTAAAAACCATTTTGTTTTTCAAATTTTAAGTTAAGATTTTATTGAAAAGTCAATTTAATTATTTAGCTAGTGATGTTCCAAACTCGGTGATTTGAGTCGTTTGCGTAATTACAAAACAAAAAGCAGTAAAGTGCAGAAATTAAATTGCGGAAAATAAATGTCAACCCCTTGGATCTAATTATTCTTTCTCCATAGGAGAAAATAATTACAATTTGATCCTAATAAATTACATTCTACTCAAATAAACTCAAATTAAAACCCCAAATACCCTAAAACAAATAAATTTAAACATTCAAAGTAATCATGCTAAATTACAAAAAAAAAAAAGTACCTTAAAATTTGGAAAATTGCAAAAAGATCTTATTTTTATGAAAAATTACTAATCTGCCCCTACAGCATGCAACATTATTTAAACAATCCATGAAATATATAAAACATGCAAAATTATCAAATTGAGGCATTAACATGTAAAATTACATTAAGTCCTCCAAATATCACAACCTTTCCCCAAAATACCAGAATTCAGAATTAACCCTAATGTGTTTTGATTATCAATTAACCCCAAACAAGTAAAAATTTATAAAATAGTCCATGTGATATAAGAAAAATACCAAAACAATCCCTAACAAGCTTTATGAATTACTAAACAACCCATGCATTCACAAAATATTCAATATTATGCATTTATATACACAAAACTTGTCAAAACATATTGAAGACTGACACATTTATCCCAAACAGTCTATGAATCATGCCAAATACCATATTTAATTTCTAATCTACATGACCTAAACAGATATAAAACACAATTTTATACTAAATGCAATTCATAACAGAGACTGCTTGTGAATTGAGATAACAACATTCAAATTTGGAAACCAGTAAACCCTCATGCAATCTCAGCAATTCAAGTTCACAAAACAACTCAAACATTTAAGGCTTGGAAAATCTTTAAGAACAAAAATCATTTCTAAATTGCAGCAGGTTGAAGGTAGCAAATAAAACAGATGCATACTGTTAGTGGATATAGGTTAAAGGTAGCTAACAGAATAGGTGCAGACTGTTTGTGGATAATTAATAAACAAGCAGAAAAGATCAATTGCTGCACCAGAGACTCATTTAATCATGAAATTTTGATAGCAAAAGAAATATTCAAGGCTAACTAGACAAACATCTTTAATAATTTTGAAAACTCACTGGACAGTAATCATCAACCTTAAATTGAGCAACTTACATGCATAACAAAACCATAAACAACAACAGCTAGATTGACATTATAAATAAAAATCAGATTAAACAAAGACAGGACTTAGCATATATTTCTCATTGCAATCATATTCAACACATTCTTAATCTCAAAAAAGCATGTTGATGACGGCCCGATTCGGGCGGACGACTTTTCCGATTTTAATTAAACCCAAAAACTTAAGATTTTTGATTTTGAAAACAAAGTGATAAAACATTTTGGATATTGCCGAACTAGTCGGTCTTAAAAGTTAGAGTCGCCACCCGTCGGGAACCGGTTTTGAAAACCAAATTAAATTAAGAAAATGACTCTGTTTTAATTGACTCCGTTTTTGAAAAATCTGGATAAGGCAATGGTTTGAACCAAAACTGGGTAAGAGGGTTGGGTACGTTA
>CANUEY010039276.1:0-20325 GCA_948099555.1 Croton setiger
GTTTAACTTTATGCATTTATGATATTATTGCTTTGTTATATAGCATGGTTTACACTTACTGAGTATGCGACTCATCAAAATCGCAACATATGTGCAGGTCCACAGTCCGAGTGAGGTACTGAGGCTTCACTCGCTTTTGCATAGGTCGGTCCTGTCATCCTACACCTAGGTTGGTCAGCAGGAACTCTAGGCTTCTCTCCTCTCACCGTCCATAGTAAACATGTTGCATATAGCATGCTTTCGCTTTGTTTTGTAAATTTAATATTATGTAGTTATGGCATGTAATTAAGAAATGATATGCTTATAGCTTTGAATTAATTATTAGGATGTTCATATGTTGAAGTATACAAACTATCCCATATGCCTATAAATGCTTATAGATTGTGAACGGCCAAATGGATCCTTATAGGATCAAAAGAAATGATGTATGTCTTATAACATGCTATATATGTGATTTGGTGTATGTATGTATATGTATACTTATATATATATGTATGGGAAACAAAATTAGTAGTAACGTCACCCGACGTATGATAAAAAAAATGGCCTGTTTTATGACATAAGAATATATAATAAGGTGTTACAGAAATATTCCTTAATCTCTCCATCTTTTTAAAGAAATTATGCGTAATTGCTGATTCCTTTTTAGTCAATGCCAAAGCATAATTGGCCACTGTTATATTTTTTTTATGATGAAATTCTTGGCTTTGAATTCAGTAGTTCCATGTAGAATTTGAAATCCCCACTTTGCTTGCAAGCTTCTGTTAACTTGTTTTTATGTGTTGAAACTGGTCTTGTTGCCTCTGCTTTTGAAGGGAATTCAATTTGAAAGACCATAATAATAATGGAGGAAAGGAAGAGGATGAACCGAAAATCCATTATTAATTTCCTTTTTATCTATAAATTTGATTTTGAGGGGGGAGAGAATCGGGCCCCCAATTCTGTTTCGAGAGGGGGCCCGATTACATTGTAATCCTTGTCTTATCAACAAGCGAAGTCATTAAAGCAACCAGAATGAACAAGATTACTTCGCTTGTAATCCTTTAATAAAACTAAAGGCTGTCACAGCCCCGTTTGTGGCCCATTCCATATAGCAACCTGGAATGTCCTAAGATACTTTATATCTGCCATAGTGCTTACCTTCCACTGTCAGATCTAGTAGATTTGATCTTCTTTCTGAGTTATTTTTCAACTTCGGCCTTGTAAGATTTAAAAGTGTCCGCAGATTTATATTTCTTGTGAATGAGATATAGGTACCCATAATGTGAGTAATCATCTATGAATGATATAAAGTATCTTAGGACATTCCAGGTTGCTATATGGAATGGGCCACAATGTCTATGTATATCAATTCTAAGAGGTTTAATGACTTGATGAAACCTAATCTCTTTTATTTAGTTTATTTTTCTTTAATACACTAAACAAAAAAATCCAAATCTGTGTAATTAAGTGTATCTAAGAAACCATCTGACACAAGACATTCAATTCTAGATTTGGATATATGACCCAAACGTCTGTGCCAAAGTTCAGCTGAGTTATCCATATTCAGCTTCCTTTTGGTAAGTCTCATAATAAAAAGTATCAATATCCAACATATATAGATTATCATATACATTCAAGAAACTGATATCCAAAATATTTGAATCCATAGATAAAGTAAATGAATTGCTTTCAAATGGACAAGTAAAACATAATTTTCCAAATAAGGAATGACAAAAGTATCTATAAGATCCAAATAATAACCAGTTCTCAAACATAATCTAAAATATTTTGTTGCCTTTACTTTTACCAGATCGTCAGTTTCCACATAGACATATCTTTCACCATTAGTTTGCTTTCGAAAGCTTAGGCAACCCTGAATTGAAATACTTATATATGCGACAGCACCAGAATCAGTCCAATAAGTGTTTGTAGGAGTTGAAGTTAAATTAACTTTAGAACAAACTAAAACAAGGTACTTACCCTTCTTGGCATGCCATGTGGCGTATTTAGGACAGTTCTTCCTTACATGTCCAATCTTTCCACAAAAGAAGCATTTTGGTTTCTTAGGCTTCTTCTGCTCTAGATCCATAACAATAGTCTTATCAACAATTTTCTTTACCAACAGTCTTTTTAGCTAGATGGACTAAAAAAAAAGGTCATTTAGTAAAACCAAATCAGAACTTTTATCCTCTTGGCTATTTGGAACATGCTCAGAATAACATTCTTTAGGATTCCCTGTTGCATGACCATCAGACCTAAGCGATTAGAACACTAGTATTTCTCATACTGGACCCTTAAAGCAATTATGGTCAATCCAATAAAAGGAGCATGTGTCGTCCATCTTGAATGCGAGATCTAAATCCATGCTATCTTTCATGCTTGATTTCCACGAACCAAAGTTTGACTCCTCAAGCATAGGGAAACAATTAGGATTATACGGCATGTTAGCTGAATCCAGAGAAAAACAAACAAAAATAACTCATGATCCACAAAATGAAACAAAACACATTACTAGAGTTCAAAATATGGAAACAAGATGTTGGGCACAACATTAATTTTCTCATCTTTAAACATAAAATACTAACTATAATTAGTATCTTAAACCTTCCTATCAAATAATAAACCTTCCTTTGGGCCGAAAAAGCAAATAATTATCACATATTTATTGTCATACATGTATCCAAAACTCAACTAGATAACAATCTTCCTTTAGGCCGGTTTACTACCTACAATGAATTTTAATACATTTGTCTAATATTCTAAATAAATTAATTTACACAATAGAGTCACTTCCGCGACTTATTACTTCAACCAATTTATTCTTACAAATATTAGACAAAATAGGGATAAAAATTCCAAAAATTCAAATTTAATAATGATAAATAACTATTTTAAAATTGTAATAGAATAAAAAATTAGAATTTAAAAAATTAATTGCTAAAATTCCATAGTTAATTTGACAAACTAAATGTTTCTAATTACAATTAAAAACTAAACATTGCAATTTAAAAATTAATTCTCAAAAAACCATACGTTATTAAATTAATTGCCTCCTGAAAATTATAACTTAGTCTTTAAAAAACAAAATTTAAAGACTTAATTACAAAAATGGGCTAAAATAATTTTAAAAATATGGATTTTGGGTCAAAATTAATTACATTGAAATTTTATAGGCCTAAATAGGAACTTCAGAGACTTAAAAGGGTTAAAGACTAAATAAACCACAAACCAGGCGCATGGGCCAGACAGAAGCCAAGGCCCAGAAACGCACGGCCCGAAACTAGACCTGCGCATTGATCTGTTCAAAGACAGCACCAAAATGGTGCCATCCCATTAGGGACTAGACAGTGAACGTAAAAAAATGGAGGATCAGATCGCGAATAAACTATCTTCCTCCATCCTATAAATCCAGAAGAAACCCTAGCACCACATCGCCCACTGTCCAGCTTCGATCCAGTCTCCTGCGCCACTATTAGCAGCCGACGATGACCACCAAAAAATCACGAGGATCTCCAGCTACCTTTGCGCACCCAATTGTCACTTACTCTGACTTTATCTCCTCACTAGTCATCATTTCATAGTACACTTACAAGCCTTTAATCATGACAGACTAAGAAGCCATTTCCTTTAATGACACATTTCATAAAAAATCCAACACCTACGGTTAACATAAGCCATAATCATGGTAGTCAAGAAGTTTCATCCTTCACTAGCATTTTATAAAAAATGGAATGAGCTTTGTTAATATTTTCTAATCTTGAGTACCTAGTAATCATTATATTCCTTGTAACAGTATTTCTTTCAAGCATTTCATCAAACAAGAGACGTGCATTAAAAAAAAAAAAAAATCATTATCACATACACATGGAGAGAGAAGAAACCGACGAGCAAATCGTTTCAAAATAAGAAAATCGATGAGCAAACCCGTTTCAACACATTTGTTTCATCACATAGAAATTCAAACTCGATCATCAAACCAACTCATTCAGCATCCCAAAAGAAAATAAGAGATGCATTAATGGAAGATTTGGATTTTCATGTATTGCATGGCTTGGTTTATGTCATAGTATAACCATTTAGCCTTGAAAAGCTATCACATGCCAAGATAAGGAAATAGAAAAATTCTTAGATAGACTGTTTATCATATAGACTATAAAGTAATTCACTAAGATAATGATAAACTATTATAATTGATTAAGAGATAGAAATATAAACATAGCTAGTTAGAAGAGAGAAAATAACTTATGCTTATCTTTTCTCACTCCTAATTCATTATGTTTATACGTTATGACACTAGTGGATTATATATATATATATATATATATATATATATATATATAATTGTGTTTTAAATATATATGTATATATATCAATAGTTGAGAAATTAAATCAAAAGTGAAGAATAGTATAATGGTAAATAGTGTCATCTTTTCACTTAAGTGGATTGGGTTTGAGAAGCCTAATAAAATTCAAATCCTAACATTTTTTTCTGTTTAATTGTTTTCTAACATTCTTTTTTATGTTCCTTATTACTTGTTATCATCCGTCCGCCCCTCCTCCTTCCAGGTACTATTTTTCTCCTTTCTTTTACTTATTGTTTTAATTTAATTATATGCTTGATTTCATTCTTTACTTATAAAATTTGCTTTCTTGGACTTATTAGGTAGGTATAATTTTAAATTTGTGTAATTTAAAAAAAAAAATTACTAAAATTATGATAATAAATTTGTTGGAGCAACTTCACAATAGCTTTCACTTTCATTCTTGTCAATCATTTTAAGGTATTCTTACTTACTATGTATTTTTCTGTTCGATTATCTAATATTTATTTTTTATTTCACTTTTAATTTGTTAGTTTAATTGTACAAAATGGGTAATAAGTATTGAATTAATTGTTTGGTTTAGTCATATTCAATTAAATGATTAAGGACTCTTTTATAGTTATTGAGAAGCTCAATAAAATTCAAACCCTAACATTCTTTTCTGTTTGATTGTTTTTCTAATATTCTTTTTATGTTCCTTATTACTTGTCATCATCTGTTCGCCTCCTCCTTCCAGGTACAATTTTTCCTCTTTCTTTTACTTATTATTTTAATTTAGTTATATATTTGATTTTATTCTTTACTCCTTTTTTTTTTCTTTCAATCAAAGTACCTTTTCCATAAAATTTTCTTTCTTGGACTTATTAGGTAAGTATAATTTTAAATTTTGTGTAATTTTTTGTTAAAAAAAATTACTAAAATTAGGATAATAAATTTGTAGGAGCAACTTCACAATAGCTTTCACTTTCATTTTTGTGATCATTTTAAGGTATTCTTACTTACTATGTATTTTTTTGTTCGATTCCTAATTTATTTTTTTAAATCATTTTATTTCACTTGTAATTTGTTAATTTAATTGTACAAAATGGGTAATGAGTGTTGAATTAATTGTTTGGTTTAGCCATATTCAATTAAATATTTAGAGACTTTTTTACAGATATTAAGAAATTTTTTGCATTAATATCTAAAATAACGTTTGAAACAAATAATTTTGTAAAAAAAAAAAAAAATCGTCTTACGGTTGAATTTGATACTAATCCGAGCCTTCAAGTGAGAAGGGAGTATTTATTAAGAGGTCCATGTCAACCAATTGGACACAAATTTCCCAAGGCAAAGATTTGAGGAGTTTTCAAACCGAATGGTTTGAAAATTTTGATTGGTTGGAATTTAGTGTTGAGAAGGATGCTACTTTTTGTTTTTATTGTTTTCTTTTTAACCAAGAGAAAGTGATAAATATGGTAAAAATATCTTCATAAAAAAAGATTGATTGGTTGGAAAAATGCAATTGAAACTTTCATTCACCATGTTGGGGGAGTTAATAGTTGTCATAATAATGCAAAATGTTGTTGTAATAATTTCAAAGATCAAAGGCAAAGCGTGTCACACTTGGTATCTTCTCATGGCACGGAGATGGAGAATCAATGTAGAACTCGTATCACGGCTGTTTTAGGTACCATAAAAGTTTTTATATTGCAAGATCTTCCATTTTGAGGGCATGTTGAATCTTCTAATTCCTTAAATAGAGGGAATTTTCTAAAACTTTTGAATTGGAAAGCAAAAGATATTGAGAAAATTAGAAATATTATTAATGAGAATGCTCCTAAAATAATCAAATGACCCCTCCACAAATACAAAAGAAAATGATAATAGCTTGTGTAGAAGAGACCTTACTAATTATTAGTGAGATTGAGATAAATATTTCTCTCACTACTAGTGGATGTGCCTTGTGATAATTCAATGAAAGAGCAAATGGTTGTATTTTTAGGTTTGTGAATGAGCAAGGGCAAGTTATTAAAAGGTTTATTGGTATTGAACATGTATTGGACACTTCAGCCTCTTCATTGTATTTTTAGATGCTTTATTTATTAGAAATAGTTTATCTATGTCTAGATTGAGAGGGCGGGGATATGATGGAGTTGCAAATATGAGAGGAGATTTTAATGGATTGAAGACAATGATTTTGAATGAAAATCCATATGCATTTTATGTCTATTGTTTTGCTTATCAATTGCAATTTGTTGTTGTTTCTGTAACTAAGAGCATTCATGCTATTTTTAATTTTTTGAGCTACATTAATATGATTGTAAATGTTACAGGTGCTCTTTATAAACAAGAGAAATATTGCTTGAAAATCAACATAAAAAGGTTGTAGAACAATTAGAAAATAGTGAGATATTTACAGAAAGAGGAAAAAAATCATGAGACTACCCTTGCAAGACTTGGAGATACTCGATGGGGCTCACATCATACAACTTTATCATGTCTCTTTACTATGTGGACCTCAGTTAGGGAAGTGTTAGAAATTATGGGTAAAGCTGGAAATGATTTGAAACAAAGAAACGAAGCAACTGGCTTGTTGGAAAAGATTGAGAGTTTTGAATTTATGTTTATTTTAGAATTAATGTTGAAAGTATTAGGTTTGACTAATGAGTTATCGCATCTATTGCAACAGAAAGATCAAAATTTTATAAATGCGATGAGGTTGATAACCATTGTGAAAAATATGTTGTAAGAATTAAAAGAGAAGGGATGAGATGAATTATTGGAAGAAGTCAAAAGCTTTTGTGTTGAAAAGTCTATTTTTAATCTAAATATGGAAATTAATAAGTCAATCAAGGGTAAATCAAAGAGTAGGGGACAAGTGATGACTCATTATCATTACTGCCATGCCAAAATATTTATTTTTGTACTTGATTTGGTTCCTGCTAAGATCAACAATCGGTTTACTAAAACTTCAACAAAATTATTACAATGCATTGTTTGTCTTGATCCTAAAAATTCTTTTGCTCATTTTGATCATGATATGATTCTTCATCTTGCTGAGATTTATTCTAATGATTTTTGCACAAGTGACTAGTTGGTCTTAAAATCACAACTTCAGATATTTCTCAAAGGTGTCTCGGATAGTTCTGATGTTTCAAATTGTGATTATCTTGCCTCTCTCGCTATAAAGATTGGTACAAACAAAAAGGAATTTGGCCTATCCACTTAACCATCACCTCATTAGATTGACCTTAATCTTACCAAGACCTACAACAATAGTCAAAAGAGCTTTTTTTGCAACGAATATCATAAAAACTGATTTGCGAAATAAAATTGGTGATGAATGGTCCAATGACTTATGCTTTGTTATATTGAGCGGGATATCTTTGCAAACGTTGATAAAAAACAAATTTTGTAACATTTTCAAAATATGCGCACCTGTAAGATTCGACTCCCTCCTCTAAGTCATTGATGGTATTGCGACATGTGAATTTGTTCAAGCTTATCGTCA
Source organism: Croton setiger (assembly GCA_948099555.1). Lineage (NCBI taxonomy): Eukaryota > Viridiplantae > Streptophyta > Magnoliopsida > Malpighiales > Euphorbiaceae > Croton > Croton setiger. Next base: position 7,798 of record CANUEY010039276.1, read on the forward strand.
AGCTCTTACAAATAAATTTTTTTAAACTTTCTTTTTTATAGCTTGATTATCTTCCATTGGTTTTAATTGTAGATTGATGTTAATTTGTTTTGAATTAACTATATTATGTTTGTTTAGAGCATATTCAGTTTGTTATTGAATTGCACTATAATGTCACATAGAATGAAATTAGTTATTTTAACTTTTAAGCATCATCTTAATTTTAATATGACAAGTCTTATAAACACATATCAATAGATTGATAGCAATAGATTGATGGCAACATAGACTAAGTCACAGTTACCATCGTCATTAGTGTCGCCCGCTCCATATGAATTTCTAGCTCCACCAATGTGTGGGAGACATAGTCCTCTACTTAAAAATTTCTCAATTACCCTTACTTGTTCTGGTTTGGATGATATGTATCTTGGTTTTTTGGTTTAAGTTTTGATGAGTAAAGGTGTACTGTAAATCTGTAATAGTTTAAATTGCATATTTTCCTAAGTTTTGGTATAAAGGTGGAATAATTAATTGAAACTTATGATTCAAACATAGTTCATAAAATTTGAGAACTGAAAGGATGGTTTAATTTTCAATTTTTATGGTTTAGAAATTGAACTAAAAACTTAAATAGGAAAGAAACTCAACTAAAATTATCATTTTATCCAATATTCGTAGCATACAAATAGTGTCAATTATTTAAACCTGAAGTTCTCTATGTGCTTTCTTTATCTCCTCTTTCTCTCTATCTCTGTTGCTCACCATCTACACCGCTCACCATATTTCGCCTCCGAGGGTGCTAATTGGGAGAGAGTGTTGACTAGTAAAAACTATTAGTAGAATACATGATGAAGAAAATAGATCAATCCTAAATGTGGAATACCTGATGAAGAGCAAGAAATCAGAACAGAAAACCAAAACAGAAGATCAGAACAGAAAATTAGATTTCAAATAAAATTGAATTTTATTCCACTTATGTAGGTTTTTTGTTACAATCTGTTGTATATAAATATGTACATTGGAAGTGAATAAGAACACAACAGAATGAAATACAATCTCAATTGATTAAAACACTATTTCTAATATATATATATATATATATATATATATATAGATAGAATACATGAAAGATGCAATAGGTTCACATGAATAGTTGATTTAAAAACATTACCACAACATTATTAGTTCATGCATATAATTACTTTGGAATTCATAGTGACTAAATGATGCAAGTCTTAAATGTACGGACAGATTACTTAGTTAGAATGATAGTATGTAAATCTAATATGTTTTAGTATTATTGATGTATTATTATTTTTGAAGGCAAATTTTTAATTAGTTTATTATATTTTATTTTGTTTAGTCTTTTATCGATTAAAATTTAGATCTATATTTATTTGAACGAGATGTAGATTAAGTCCTTTATTCTTTAAGGATTTTGTTTCACTTTTAAGAGAGATTTTAGTTCTCTAAATGTCGGATTACTTTATTCGTATTCTATTTTTTGAGTTATTTTATTTGTTAGGAATACAAAATAAATTTTTTTTTAAACATAGATTGTTAAATGATATTATAAGACTTATTAGGAGACTCAAGCGCTTAAATATCACCATTGATTGCCACCAAAATAGACCAAGAAATTGAATCATGGGCCAAATATTGTTTAGAGCAAATTTATGATATTTCAGATTCATGTAATATGCTAATTTTATATCTGAATTTGTATTCTTTTTCTTAATTTTTTTTTTTATTTTGAATGAAAGGTTTACATGTTTTCTAATTGATTATTTACTATTAGTTTTTTTAGCCTAGTTTTTAAACATTATATAAGAAATATTAAACCTAATTAAAGACACATTCCGGATCTTCCATCCACAACAAATTTTAGAACTTTATCTCTGTTTTCTTTATTAGTGTCCTATTACTCACATATCTTATCATGTCCAAATTGTTAAAGAAAATGATAAGATATGTATCTAATAGAACACTTGTAAAAAAGAAATGCTACTAGAAAATTGTTACAAAATATAGGGACATAGTATGTATTTGTCTTAATATAAATTTAAAATTGATTTTTCATGTTTGTAAGTTTTTAATACTCTATAAATTTACGTTTAAATTCAATTATAATTGTAAATTGAACTTAAAATTCCAATAAATTATAGATTATGCATAAGTACTAAATTACCGAATTATAGATTGAAGAAAAACAGATTACACACGTGACATCATCGTATGTTCACGTTGTTGACGAACCTGATAGTTTGTCGCTTTATAGGGGATACAAAATCAGAGTTTTAAAAAAATCACTACTAAATGAACTTAATGTTCTGTCTATCGTTTGTGTTCTTCGGAGATCACGACCATATTTATACCTGTAAGGTTATGTTAATTTTTATTTTGATATTTTAACAAAAGAAACATTACAAAAGGATTTCCTATACTTTAATTCCCATAGCATTATGACACTTTAGTAGTCAATAATCTAAATATAGACCACAACTATAATTAATTATTTAATTTGCTTGCTATACTTATTTAATATTTACATATTTAACCCGCACTAACAATTAATTAGAAAATAAATTCTAACAATATCATCTATTGTGTTTTATTAGTTATCCAATCTAGAAAATTACTTAATTGAGTGAATCTATTTGATAAGCAGTTGTTGTTTAGTAAATTTTTATGCAAGTAGCAATGAATAGAGTTTGATTAGGTAAAATATTTTTTATTACATTAAGTAAATTTATGATCTAGTTCAAATGAGATATTGTAATTTGTAAACATGGGCAATATCTTTCTTTTTTTTCTTTTTTTCTTTTTCAAAATTGCCATTGGAGAATTATTAATATCACATTGCTTATTTACGGTTGTTTGCTAATATGGATTGTTAGTATGTTACCATGTGCCTAATAATAATAGTTATTTAATGGTAGAGAAGGCGTTTTTGCTAGTTTAATATATACAATTAATAATTTATCATAAAGTTGATCATGATCAATCATAAAAATTCAATTACTAATATTTACATTAGACTTGCTTCTTGCATCCTTTTTAATTTTAATTATTTTCATTAAGAACAAACCTCCTATTTTTCTATGCAAAACTTGACATATTTCCATGGGATCATCGTGTTTGTCGCTACTTTTATTTTTATTCATCCATTTCACTCTCATCCTATAATTAATAAATTATAGTATATGATATGATTTATAGTTTCCTATTTCACAAGGTCAATTTTTTTTTTTCTTTATTTATAAACTTAGGGACAATTGGTGGAATAGCATGGATGTAATATTTTTCATTTCAAAAAATAACATATATTTAATAATTAGTAAAATAGTATTTTAGATTAAATAAAATCTATAATTTTTTATAATATTAATTCAATTCAATTAATTAATCTGTTAAATAAAAATTTCAATATATATTAATATAATTTAGATTTTTCAAATTTTATTAAGTGGTTAAAAAATGGCTCTCACCGTATAATTAACATTTATTAATATAACTCAAATATAAATCAATATATATTATTATCTATCAATATAATTTAAAATTCTTTCAAAATTTACTAAGTGGCCGAGAAAAATGACTATCGTCACAATTTGATAACGCTTCACAACTTTTCTCAAAACATTAAATAAGCATTAATTAATATAACTTAGTTTCAATCTATATATATATATAAATATAAATATAGTTCAATATATAATATTAATATAAAATCAATATAAGTAAGTATCACTTAATAAAATTGTCATTCAATATAATATAAAAATTAATATGACACACACATATATATATATATATAAAATTAAAATAAGTTAATATAACATATATATAATTTAATGTCAGCCAATATATATCAAATTATCAATTAATGTATCATTCAATATCTCAAGTAATATAACTCCACATCAATAAATATTACTCATTTCAAAAAAAAAAAAATAATAAATAAATAAACATACATGAGGTCTAAACTTAAAAAAATAAAATCACTTCTTTAATTCACCACCTTCAACGCATCCCTAGCAGACATCCAAAATCAACCAAGCACTGCAGTCGCTGATGAAGGCCACGCTGCTTCGGTGGAGGCCGATGATGGATTCCGTCAACAGAGGAGCTGAGGTCGAACTGGCCGAAAGAAAAAGCAGGAGCAATATGTCGACGAAGAAGCAGCTCGGCTCGGGTTGAGTGTTTGTTGCTGGTAGCTAGCTGGGCAGTGTCTTCATGGTCTGGCGACGGCGAAACTGGTTTGGACGGAGTTGCTGCTTAGCCACAGCGATGATGGTGGAAGTACACCAGAGATGGATTTTTGTTTCTGGCGAAACTCATCTGCTGTTCCTGAAAAGTGTACAAGCACAAAATGTACTATTACATATAATTTTGCACACATCCCTTTAGTTTGATTTTGTGACTAATACAACATGCTCAGATTTGAGTTTTCTTCTCTCTAAACCCAAGTTTAAAGTCCTCATAAGTAATAAAAAATCATAACTAAACATCGCTTAGTTGCTAATGTAGTTATGACTCTTAGAATTAGACAAATAAAAAAAACTTCATATTTTCTTAATGAAAAATGAATTGAGACTTGAAAACCGCCAAGATGAAGGTGAGATGAGAGGTGGTGAGAGAGACATTATCTCTTTAGACTTATTGACTTTCATATTATGATTAAAAATTAATTAAAAAAAGAATATATTGACTAGTCTACTCTCCATTGTTTTGAAAGTTTGAAACTTGGAAAAATAAGGCAATGGCTGCATCCTTCAGTCAAACCTATCCCACTACTTTCTCTAAAGACAAACAACGCCTCTGTTCCCAAATCCATGACTGCTTCTTTCTTTCTTTCTCTATATATTCTTATAATCATTTGCACGTATACATTTTTTTGTAAGGAGATCAAAAGGCTGTACGAATTTCTGCTTCAAAATCAAAACAAAAAGTTACTTATTTGATTATTTGTTTTGCATATTGTGTTGTTGAATTTTAGGTTGTGTGTCAAATTTTCAAATTTGAAGGCTTAGCTTTTAATGGTCAAAAGCTTAAATTTTTTATTTTTCATACAATTCTCTGGCTTTTCCACCAAGTTTTGCTATTTTATTGGCTCTGCAAAACTTCTCCTCCGTACAAGTACTCTCTTCCCCTGTTCTTGATCTTGAATCTGATAATTGCTAAAAAGTTTTGGTTTTTATCAATCAAAACCCATTAATCAATCAAAACCCAGTTATAATTTTTTATTTCCTAGATTGGTTTTGAGTTTCTGAATGATAGTTTTAAGTTCCAGGCGGTGGGTTTTTTGATTTGGGGAAATTTTTGCTCATGATTTAAGCTTTTCTTCCATTGGAGAAAGATAGCTTTGTTATTAAGGAAGATATGGATAACTCACATGGTAACAGTTCAAGTGCACCTGCACCTTTTCTGATCAAAACATATGAGATGGTGGATGATCCATTGACCAATTCAATTGTATCTTGGAGTCTCAGTGGTTGCAGTTTTGTTGTATGGAACCCACCTGAATTTGCTCAAGATTTGCTTCCTAAGTACTTCAAGCACAATAATTTCTCAAGTTTTGTCAGACAGCTTAATACATATGTAAGTTGACTTTTCTAATTCTGTTTATATTCCGATCCATTTGTTAATTAATTTGCATAATCATGTCGATCTTCTTTCTCACCCTTAATTTGTCATTAGATTAGTAACATCAAGAACCTTTGTTTTGACATCACACAGCTTAATTAATGAGTATACTGCGGGTGTTTGGCTTCTCTTAAGCTGATTTTAAGCATTTTTTAACTTAAAAATTCAGTAATTTATCTGTTTGTGTCTAGACTTGTTTCTGGCTTTTGAATAAGTGTTCTTTTTTTTTTAAAAAAAAAAAAAAGCTGAAAGCAGAAAAGCACATTGAATCATAGGATTACGAATTGTCTGTACTAAAAGTTGATATTTTGTTTTATGGTTGGTTAGGGATTTAGGAAAGTTGATCCTGATCAATGGGAGTTTGCTAATGAAGAGTTCATAAGAGGGCAAAGACATCTTCTAAGTAATATTCGACGACGAAAGCCGATTCATAGCCATTCTTTGCAGAATCAAAACAATGTCAATCCACTAACTGATACAGAGAAAAGAGAATATGAGGAGAAAATCAATCAACTAAAGCATGATAGGAGCTTGCTTCAGCTAGAGTTACAAAGAAATGAAAGCGAAAAGCAAGCCTTTGAGTGTCAAATGATGTCATTGTGTGAAAGATTGCAAAAAATGGAACAAAGACAGATGCAGTTGGTCACTTTCATGTCTCAATTAGCTAAGAAACCAGATTTTGCCTCCATTGTAGTGCAGCAACTAGAATACAATAACAAAAAGAGGCGATTATTGGATTTTGATCTCCAATATGACATTGACGAGAATCATCACAATCTGGGTTTTTCAAAAGAAAACGCGAACCGGTCTCCTGCATCAACTTTGAACTTTGAATGTGTTGATAAGTTGGATTCATCCATAAAATGTTTTGAAAATTTTATACATGGAGTAAGAGAAAGTTTAGGCCAAGATGTTGGATTAGCTACAAAAACACAACCTAGCTCAGTTATTGTGAGAGAGCTTAGTACATCTTCTTTAGATTCGCTAAATTCAGCGGATGTTACTTCATCCCCTGAACTACCTCCATGTCTAGCTCATCTCGATGATTCCAAAAGTGATCAACCATATTTTGCTGACTGTGAAGCAGATTACAAGGCTTGTAGTGCTAGTCCAACAAATTTTGTTGACTGTGAAGCAGATTGCAAGGCTACTAATGCTAGTGCTAGTGGTGGTCAGCCAAATTTTGTTGATTGTGAAGGTGATTGCAAGACTGCTAGTTCTTATAGTGGTGGTCAACCAAATTTTGATGACTCTGAAGCACATTGCAAGGTTGGTGCTAGTGGTGTTGTGATTGAAGATGATATTGCAAAAGCTCCAGCAGGGGGGGAGACAGCGCAGGCAGGAGCGAATGATCATTTTTGGGAATATTTCTTGACAGAAGCTCCTGGTTCTTCCAACACACAACACCAAGAACATCGGTCCGAATCGATGATGGAACAAGTGATGAAAGACTTTGGTGGAATGCAAACAGCTTAAATGATAGTATCTTGCTAGCTTCTTGTATATTTAGGATATTGTATTTTTTTCCAAGTTTTGTAGTGCATTTATAACATATATTTTGTGTGTATATACTATATACTAGACAATAGATTAGACAATATTTTGGCTCAAACATTTCACTTTCAATTAAATTTGAGATTTTTTTTGCTTGTGATGAGACTTTGGACTTAATTACCATTTTTTCTTTTCTTGGCTTTTAGTAGACTTAGTTTCAATTAGAACTATCAGTTAAATAAGCTCTTGCGTGGTTGCAAGATTTAAACATGTCCCAGCAATGTGTAGTTGAAACTTCAAACTAATAGAATGGTGCTTGTTCATGCAATGGATGGTAAGATAATTCCTTTTTTTTATTGGTATTTAGTGAAATTTAAAGCTTAATGGGTAATTCAAGGATGTAAATGACCAATTTTAATATTAGAATTTTTATTTTGATAGATTAAAATTAAAAAATTACTAAATGGATCTATTGAAGGCAAGCTTTTGTTGCCGTGTTTCAACATCAGTTTTAATAACGTTAAATTTGTGTTGGCTGTTTCTTTCATTTATTGTAATCCTTTTTCGGCAGTTTTTGGCGATGAAAAATTTAAGATTTGAATGGTTTCTTGAATTTTCTAATGAAACAGTGTTGAATCAAATTCTTTGAGTTAGTGTAAAAATTGATGTTATTGTTATAATTTTGTTGGCAACAATTCAAGCAATCGAAAAAAGATAAACAATTAAAAAACTATAAAATAATAAAAATAATCAAATATAAAATAAGGAATTATATTTTTCTTTCTAAATATTTTTAAAAAGAAAATTGAACGATTATACACTTAGATTTTAATTCTGTGTGACAAAAAATAACCTTCTGTTAATTAAATCATTCTTACCCAAATATATGACTAATTACAATGTTTACCCTTAATTATTTCTGTATAATACGTAAAGTGCCCTTCAAAACGTTGGGGCAATAATTCTTGGGATAAAGTTGAAATGAATCACTAATTCTCTCAATTCAAATTAAACAAAGTTAGCGTTTCTCTAAAATGTCACAATTTTCTTCTTCTTCACATCAATCTCTAAAATAGTAGCTTCTGTACTACTATTTTAGGAAGAACAAGTGCGGTTCATTTCGTGTGTAGAGTAATACTGTGGAAAGTGATGGGGTTAGGGATTTCAATAGTTTGAAGGTTGAGAATAAAGTAGTTTATGAGAAGTTTAATTACATTGAAGAAATATCAAGTTGGCACTGATATAGGATTTGTTCTTATTAGTAAGAAGTATTCACTAACCTTGATCCATGATCAATAATCCTTGTATATGTATACAGCGGAATTGTTCTTCTTTAATTTGGTTCTCTTTCTTTGGCCTTTTGTTTGATCTATTCTCTAATGGATGAAAACTCTCTCTAACTGACTCTATCTTTTCTTTTCAACAAACAACTATATATATAATAGTCACAAAATAAACACCTTTATGTGCGTATATGTATATCATTAATAAATAAGATAATATTGATTTAATAGGCAAGTGAAGAAGGAATATTAATATTCCCTGATTTTAATATCTTTAATCGAAACCATTATTGTATCCAATTTTATATTAAAATCATATTTTATATATGGGCTTAATCTTTTATAATTATACCTAAGTTACATGAACCATAATAATAGAAAATATTATTTCATTCTTCCACTTGATCTATGTGACGATTTAATGGATTAATATATACTTTAAGCATGCATTCTTTTATCAAGTCCAACATAAACTTATGTTTCTTTAATCAAACTAGAATTGATTGAATCATGCGGTCACAAGTCATTGTGTGACAAGATTCCTTCCATGTATCACAAAACAATCTCAACTCTAAGTTTCTTTAAGATTTGAGAAATACCGTAAGTCTCAAAATTTTATGTCATCAAAGAGCCATAAGTGTACACACAAACTATAATGATAACATGTTTAATAAGGCAGAAATACAATTATAATTGAATTCTCAGTGTCACACATAATGAATAAACTGTAATCAAAATAGCAAGGCTTTATCTATAATACTCATACGCTCGACATGGCCAATGAACGCCTTGGGTGACAATCCTTTAGTTAATGGATCCGTAACCATCATATCCGTTCTAATATGCTCAAAAGACAACCTTTGTTTCTGCACTTCATCCTTAACCGACAAGTACTTTAACTCCATGTGTTTAACACCCTTAGAGTACTTGTCATTCTTAAAGAAGAAGACGGCTGCAGAGTTATCACAATAAATTCTCAGTGGCTTGGCTATACTGTCAACAACACCAAGTCTTGAGATAAAATTCCGCATCCCTAATGCATGAATGGTGGCCTCAAAGCATGCCACAAATTTAGCCTCCATAGTAGAAGTAGCATTGACAGGCTGCTTCTCACTCTTCCATGACACTGCTCTTTTAGCTAATAGGAACAGGTAGCCAAATATAGACTTTCTACTATCCAAACATCCGACAAAATTTGAATCTAAATATCCAATGTCTTCTAGATAATTGGACCTCCTATATGTAAGCATGTGCTCCTTGTGCCTTGCAAGTACCTGAGAACCTTCTTAGCAACTTTCATACTGAGATTACTTTGATATTGACCTAATATTCCAACAGTAAAGCTGATATTTGGTCGAGTGCATGTATGAACATAGTTCAAACTCCTAACCGCTGATGCATATGAGATCCTTTCCATTTCTTTTTGTTCCAATTCATTACTAGGACATTGCATTTTACTGTTCTTGTCCCCTTTTTGAATTGGAACTATTCCTGCAGAACATTTTTCCATTTTATATCTCTCTAAGACTTTATTAATGTAACCTTTCTGAGACAACTCTAACAATCCTTGTGATCTATCTTGAAAGATTTCTATTCCAATCACATAAGATGCCTCATCCATATCTTTCATTTCAAAATTCTTAGAGAGATACTTCTTTATATCATGTAACATGCCCAAATCATTTATAGCAAGCAAAAAATTGTCAACATATAAGACCAAAATCACAAATCTTCTCCCACTGACTTTTATGTAGATACACCGATCAACAGTAATCTCTAGAAAACCATACAACGTGATAGTATCATTAAACTTTAAATACCACCGTCTGGAAGCTTGTTTCAATTCATATATTGCATTTCTTAGCTTACACACCATATTTTTGCCAAGAACCCTTCAGGTTGGTCCATATATACCTCCTCTTCTAATTCACCATTTAGAAAGGCGGTCTTTACATCTATCTGGTAAAGCTCTAGATCATATTAAGCCACCAAAGCCAAAACAATCCGTAGAGAATCCTTCTTTGAAACTAGAGCAAAAGTCTCCTTGTAGTCAATGTCATCCTTCTGAGTGAAACCTTTAGCAAAAAGTTTGGCCTTATATCTTTTAAATTTTCCCTTTGAGTCCTTTTTAGTCTTAAAGACCCACTTGGCCCCAACTTTCTTACCCCTCAGGTAATTCAACTAAGTACCAGACCTTGTTATCACTCATTGAATCAATTTCTTCTTTCATGACAATCAACCATTTTTCGGAATTGTCACTTTCCATGGCTTTACTGAATGAGACTAGATATTCATCTACGCTTAAGTCACATTCATTTTCAATAACATAAACCATATAATAATCTGAAATAGTAGATCTTCTTTCCCTTATAGACCTCTTTAATTGCGGTTGTGGTTCATTAATCTCTTCTTAAACTATGACTAGTTCATCCACTATAATATTATCTTGTGGGTTTTAGACATCATTCTGTTGTTCTAATATGTCATTTGACTATGATATAACAACTGATACAACAACTTCAGGTGAAATAACAGGTGAATGAACTTCAACCTGAATCTCACGTATATCCACTTTTCCTGGTTCGCCACTCCCACTAGTTTGACCATTTTTAATGAACCTAGCATTACATGTCCCAACAATTTTCATACTATGGCTAGGGCAATAAAGCACATACCCTTTTGACTTTTCAAGATAGCCAATAAAGAAAAAAATGACTGTCCTTGGATTGAGTTTTCTTTCATGGCGACTATATAATCTTACTTTTGCTGGATAGCCCCAAACACATAGATGCCTTAAACTAGGTTTCCTTCCCATCCATAGTTAATAAGGAGTCTTAGGAACTGCCTTACTTGGAACCCGATTAAGCAAATATGTAGCAGTCTTTAATGCATATATCCACAGCGAAGAGGGTAATGAGCAATTACTTAACATGCACCAAAATGCAGCAGCATTTGATGAAACACAGAGCGGATGCACATTTTCATCTGAAATTAAAACATAAAGAAGGAAATTGAAGAAGAAGAGACAGACGAAGAGTAAAATTGAAAGAGAAACAGGAAAAAGGGGAACAGAGCAATGAACACAGATGAAAAGTGAGAGAAAAGAGAGCAGAAGCAAGAAAAATGGGAGCATCGAAATGGAAATTGTGCATGGAAGATGAGCGTAACAAAAAGAGGAAGAAGGAAGAAGAGTGAGTGCGGGCACTCCGAAAAGGGGGAAAAGGACGACAGTTGGAAGGTGGAGAGGAGCAAGGCTGAAGGCTATAAGAGGCTAAAGTCATTCTAGAAGATAAGAAGGAATTTTGGAGAGCTAAATCTTAGAGGGAGAGCAAGTACGGGGAATTTTGGGGAAAAGCTGAACTGATTCGAGAGAAGTCTGGGAAAATCTTGAGAGCTGAAGGCAAAAGAGAAGCTTTCTGGAAATTTAAAAGTTGAGAGAGAAATCGAGAGTTTTGTAAACTGATTTTTGTAAAAAGCAGATTTCTGGTTTTTAATTTTTCTATTTCCAAAATACTGAGCTGAGAAGTTGTAGAACCTGGAATCTGTTCATTTGCAATTGGGGGCTAATTTTGAGGTATTGATTCTAATTTATATTCATTTTATTTTTCCTTTTTGATTGTGATGGATAGCTTCGTTTGGGATATTGGTTGAATATTTAAATCTCTACTGTTTATACATTTTAGTTTATGTTTTCAATGTCATATTTTACCTTTCTATTGTGACTAATTTCCTTTTTGAGAACTTTGTTGATTGAGAAATTGTTGCATGATTATTGTTGCTAGGAGTTGTTGTCTGTTAATGGTCATCTTGTGATATCCCGGCTACCGGGTTAGTAGAATCATGTATCATTCAGCAGTTGGCTTGGAACCGGAAAACGGTTCGAGTCTCAATCGGGGCATCCGGGTAATGAGAGATAAATAAATTAGCCATCAAGTGATTAAATAATTATATGTTATAAGTTAATAAATAAATAAAAAATAATACATGGACCAAAAGGTAACTCTTGAGTTTACTAGATGGAAGATTATAGTTTAAGGGTCAAAAGAATAAAATTTCCCATTTTTCTTATAAGTGGCCAAATATCATCCCAAATAGGAACAAAAAAAAATCATTCTTCTTCTTC
>CANUEY010039288.1:0-18300 GCA_948099555.1 Croton setiger
CCTCTAGCTAACCATCGGAGCACTTTTTCCAGAAACCCTCTAGATTAAAAGATATGAGCCCTCAAAGTTGGCTCCTCGAAACTGCCTACCCAGAATCCAGAATTGCCTATCTCTCAAGCCAACTTCCAGCAGCCTTTCCGGCCACCTCCGGGGGTTTTCCGGCAAAATAAAACGATGAATCTCTAGAAAAACATACCCTCTACAAACCCATAAAGCCACAATTCCCATAAGCTTCACCAATTGGATGTTATAACCCTCCAAAGTTGGTACCCTAAAACTGTTTCTATACTTAGAAATTTTTACCCAGAATTTGTTTTTCATGTAACACGAATTCCAGCCCCATTTCAATCAATATAACACTTCAAAACACATTAAATACAACCTAAAAACATGCCAAAACAATTAAATGGAAGAACTTACCAAGATTTTGGTTTGATTTCCTTTCTTTCTTCCTTATTTTCTTTCTTTTTCCTTTTCTCTCTTTCTTTTCTTCATTCTCTCACCAAACTAACCTAAATCCAACTTTTCCACCTCTTAAACTCAATGTCCAGACGTGATCAACATAAAATCCAGCCAGCAGCTGCTCCAAATTTCCATTAATACCCATTTTGGCCTTAAAGTTAACTTAATTCTTAAGCAAATATATATATTTACTTTTATTTACTTTATACATTTTCAATTCTCTTTAATTCCAGCCCTTAAATCATGCCAACACATACTTAAAAATTATTTTTGGTGTCAAAATAAATAGTATAACACGTGTATGAAATTTCGTAAAAATCGGAATCCGAAAATTTATCGCGGTTCGGTCGGTGCTTTAAACCGAGTCCGAAGCTCGACGATTTTTGCAAAACTAAAACCGTACGACTTCGTCGTATAATTTTGGTTCCAAAACACTTTAAAACATGTTAATAATCGTATCTCAAAATATCAAAGTCATTTGGTTCATATTTGACGCGATTTCGACGTTTTCCGATCGCGTAGGTCCGAAAACCCTAATTAGCTCCGTTTGTGTCTTTCGACGGCAAACAAGCCTATAACATAACTGGTTTCTCTTATTCAAATCATTTATCATCAAATATAATTCATATAATTCATATTTGACTTATTAATCACATAATATCATGGTGCATTTTGATGAAAATGCATAAAATGACGTCGATTTGACGTAGGGTTTGGTTTGGGGTGTCACATATATGACCTGATATTGAACAATGTTAATATGTCTTTGATGAATTGTCTTATTTGATATATGATATGACTTTGTTTAGCACTTGCTGAGTATGCAACTCACACAAATCACACAATGTGTTTTCAGGTCAGCTGTTTGAGTGGAGTACTGAGACTTTACTGATCTATGCACAGGTCGGTACAGCTGAAGCTTAGGCCTGTCTCCCTCACACCACGACATCTATATCTGCTGCATATAGATTTTGCTTTATGCTATATTTGTATAGCATAATTATATGTTTTGGTTATGTATATAAGTCATATGTTATGTTTATAGAGTTTTGGGATAAACAGGTAAAGTGGTATGTAAATGTGGTTTGTAATATGTTTGGTATAAGTTTTGGTTTATGCTTCTATTATATGATCTATGAATGCTTGAATCGGTTTAAGTTAAAGTGAGAATTAAAATGTGATATAAAAAAATGACATGTTTTATGACGTACGGTATAAGAGAGGACGTTACAGCTGTTGTTGTTGTTGTTGCCGTTGTTGCTGTTGTTGTTGTTGTTGTTGTTGCTGCTGCTGTTGCTAGTGCTGAATGTTGCTGTTGTTGCTATTGCTATTGTTGCTGCTCCTGTTGCTGCTACTACTGTTGTTGTTGCTGTTGTTGTTATTGTTCCTGCTGATGCTGCTGCTGTTGCTGTTGTTATTGTTGCTATCGTTGTTGTTTTTGTTGCTGCTGTTGCTGCTGTTGTTGTTGCTACTGCTGCTGCTTTTTCTGCTGCTGTTGTTGTTGTTACTGCTGTTGTTGCTGTTTTTTCTGCTACTGCTGTTGTTGTTGTTGCTGCTGTTGCTGTTTTTGTTGTTGCTGCTGTTACTGTTGTTCTTGCTATTGCTGTTGTTGTTGCTGCTACTGTTGCTGTTGTTGTTGTTACTGTTGTTGTTGCTATTGCTGTTGTTGTTGCTGCTACTGTTGTTGTTGTTGTTGTTGCTGTTGTTGTTGTTGTTGTTGCTGTTGTTGTTGTTGTTGTTGTTGTTATTGTTATTGTTGTTGTTGTTGCTGTTGCTGCTTTTACTGTTGTTGTTGATGCTGCTGTTGTTGTTGTTGCTGTTGTTGGTATTGTTGTTGTTGTTGTTGCTGCTGCTATTGTGATGTTGCTGTTGCTGCTGCTGCTTGTGCTGTTGCTGCTGTTGTTGTTGCTGCTGCTGGTGCTGGTGCTGCTGTTGCTGTTGCTATGCTGCTGTTGCTGTTGCTTTTGTTATTGCTGTTTTTGTTGTTTTTGTTCCTGCTTTTGCTGTTTGTTGTTGTTGCTGCTGATGTTATTGTTGTTGTTGTTACTGTTGTTGCTATTGATATTGCTACTATTGCTATTGTTGTTGTTGCTGCTGCTGGTGTTACTGCTGTTGTTGCTGGTGCTACTCTTGTTGTTATTGCTGCTATTGCTGCTGTTGTTATTGTTGTTGTTGGTGTTGTTGTTGTTGGTGTTGTTGTTGTTGCTGTTGTTGTTGCTGTTGATGCTGCTATTGTTGTTGCTGTTGCTGCTATTGTTGTTGCTGTTTGCTGCTGTTGCTATTGTTGATGTTGCTGCTATTGCTGTTGTTACGGGTGTTGCTGTTGTTGCTATTGCTGTTGCCGCTGCTGGTGTTGCTGCTGCTGTTACCGGTGTTGCTGTTGCTGTTGTTGCTGCTGTTACTATTGCTATTGTTGTTGTTGTTATTAGTGCTGTTGTTGTTCCTGTTATTGCTGTTGTTGTTGTTGTTGTTGCTATTATTGCTATTGTTGCTGTTGTTGCTGTTGCTGCTGCTGTTGCTGTTGCTGGTGTTGCTGTTGCTGCTGCTGTTGCTGTTGTTGATGTTGCTGTTGCTGCTGCTGTTACTGTTGTTGGTGTTGCTGTTGTTGCTGCTACTGCTGCTGTTGCTGTTGTTGTTGTACGAAATTTACATTATCAGGTCGGAGAATATCTGCGACCTGGTCTGCAAATCAGTACTAACTCTGATACCTTGACAGAGCCGGCGGAACCCATATTTACAACGTCGTCGTAAAAATACAATTTCCAAAACAAATATATTCATATATTACATTTGTTTCCAAATTATGTAATTTTAAAAAATTTCTTTTAAATTATTTGCGCTACCGACGTTTTATCGGTCGCGACGGAATAAAACCTTAGACGTAACCCCGTTTACGTCAACTGACTGTAACCAGTCTCAAGCTCTTAATTTGTTCACATACTTAACTTAATCTCTTATAATATGCATATATATTTGATTTCTTAGCATGTAAGAAATCTTTAATTAATATCTCTTATACGATAAAATCATAAAAATGCATTATGCTTAAAAATGACGACATGTATGGGATGTCACAAAAAACTACACATCATAGATTCCAAAAACAGTAGGTTAACTGACAAAGCTTGAACAATAAACCCCAAAATGTATTTTGAGACAAGCCAGCATTATAAACATAACAAAAGGAAAAACAAAATTGTCCAAGCAAGAACTACAGACATATGAGAGCAAGCAACATTGACATTTATAAACCTAAGACTGTAAACAAGAACAATTTGCAAGTTTATAAACTAGTGCATACATTTTGATTATTATGGAATCTATTTGAAAAAAAAAAAGGACTAGAAAATCATAGAAGAATTGCAAGATACCAATCTGAAATTTAAAGCCAAAAGAAAGAGGAAAATAGGAAAGAGAAACTCAAACTGAAAGCAGAAAATCAAAACATGAGAACATCAGATATTCCTGGCATAAGAATAACTCAGAACCTAAGCATGGAGCAAAAAGATTGATCAAACAAAATCCCAATCAAACCAAATATATTCAATCAAGCTCCCAATAATTCAAATCATTTTAAACAGAAAATTAAAAAGACAGGAGTTAAAATTAATAGTACCTTAAATGCTTTGATTCAAACTCAAAATTGGTTTCCGCTGTTCTTTACAAAAGTAGATTCTTCAACGCAGTTACAAGTTCAAGCTCCTCATCAAAACTCTCAAAATCGACAACAACAAAAACTAATTGTTCTCAATGTAAAATTCGTAGCTGGTTCTTATCTTTGAATTGATTCCAAAGTAGAAATTTTCTAGTTGATTACAGAAAGAAAAAATAAAATTCAGGAACCCTAATTTTATAAGGTCCAGAAATTCCCAATTTTACAATTGCAAACTCTAAGAACTATAAACCCAAGAATTGAAGAAGGCTTATTGACTTTTTAGTTTTTCCTCTCTCTCTCTCTAGAATTAAAAGCCTCTCCCCTCACTGTTGTGCCTTCTGCCTTCTACTTTATAGGCCAACTGCCTTATCTCTTTTTCTTTGGTCTTCTCGCCATGTCCACGCTCTTCATCATTCCTAATTCGCACTGATTTTATGTTACAGAAACATAAAAGAAAAGGATGCGGTCATTTGCACACAACTGCCTCTCTCTCCTTCTTTTGCATTTCTGTTTCGTTCTTCTTCTTCTCACGCGTTCTATTTCTGTTTTGTTTTATTTTAGGGTAAATTATTTATAGGTCCCTGAGGTTTTGCATAATATACTCTGGGGTCCCTCTATTTTGGAAATTGTATCATCGGGTCCCTCAGGTTTAAAAAATTATACTATCAGGTCATTCCGTCCAGAAACGACTTTAGTCAATCGAAAAAGTCAATGATTTTGATTAAAACTTTTCAAAATGAGAAAACTACCCTTTGGTTTATTTGTATCGAACCATACTAATTAAACTTAATCTTTAAAATGTAGCTCAAAACGCACAGTTTCACCATTAAACGGCGTCGTTTTGAGTTTAATGAAAACAAAAAAAAAAATAATAAAAGAAAAAAAGAAAACAGAAGCAAACCATCGATGACAAAAGACATGAAACTGAAGAAAAGAAAGAACAACTAAAAAAGAACAGAAGACAAAGAGGAAGAAGAAGAAGATAGCGGAAGGGAGGACGAGTGAACAAGCCAGGATGGAAACGAGTTAAGTGTAGCTAATTAATACTCAATTTCAGAAATTAAGAAAGATGAAATCTTTACAGCAATAAAGAACCCAGAAGCCAGAAATGAAAAAAAAAATTACACTTTCAGTAGCTAAAAAAGGAAAATGTCAAAATCAAAATCAGCTCTAAAAACAAAAATTTCTATTGAAACAACAAAGCAATAACATGAAAAGGTATATAGATTGTGCACAATAATGGAAGAATAATAACTAACATGTAACAAAAATTGGGTAATCAGAGAGACGAAGGCCAGCAGCGACGGCGGTAGGAAGAGGAGGGATATTAGCTGCGGAAAAAGAAGCAGCTAATTTATCATCATCAGGGTCAGATAAAGCCCAAAGAGGATAAGAAGGCTATTTCTGCTTCAGATTTCCTCTACTCAGCTCCAACTACCCTCTCTCCCCAAGCATCAATTAGCACCGCCATCGCTCCCTCACTCCATTAGACTTTGGTTGCTGGATCGGAAGATTGAAATGAAGTGGTTCGGTGGTCGTTGGGTAATTGCAGTGAGGATGATGAAAATGAAGAAAATTGAGGATGGAATTTTTTGAAGGTTGTGCTTCAATTTTGTGAAGATGATGAAAATGCAGTGAGGAGAGATGCAATTTGCAAATCGGGAATGATGTTAGATGGGTTTATTTTAAGGGATAATTATTATGAAAATAAAGAGATGAGGTGAGAGAGAGGAGGAAATCAAGAGATGAGGTGAGAGAGAGGAGAAGAAAAATAAGATGATTTAATGGGTAATTATTATGAAGATGAAGAGTTGGAGAAGACGAAGAGTTGATATAAGGGTTTGATTTAAAGATTGAGTTTAATTAGTATGGTTTGATTCAAATAAACCAAAGGGTAGTTTTGTCATTTTGAAAAGTTTTAATCAAAATCGTTGACTTTTTCAATTGACTAACGTCGTTTCTGGACGGAAGGACTTGATTGTATAATTTTTTAAACCTGAGGGACCCGATGATACAATTTCCAAAATAGAGGGACCCAAGAGTATATTATGCAAAACCTCAGGAACCGATAAATAATTTACCCTTTATTTTATTTAGTTTTTTTTTGAATCAAAACGACGTCGTTTTAGTTGTTGCTGCTGCGTTTTGCTGGTTTCAATTGGGCAGGACAGACTAACTTGAATCAAACTAATCCGGTTCGATTCAAGTCCTAAACCTTCTCTTCCTTTTTTTTCTTTTTTTTTTCTTTTTTCTTCTTTAATTCTTTTCTTTTACTTTTTCTTTCCTTTCCATATTTTTTCTTTTTCTCTTTTTTTTTTCTTTAATTCCTTTTTTTTTAACATAAATAATAAATAAATAAAATTTATAATAAAAACACTCACTAAAATTAAAATTAAAATTAATTGAAAAAAAATTAATTAAACTCTTCTCCTTTTTATTATTGAGTTTTTTTTTTTTGGATTTTGAGCAAAAATCGAGCGTAAACACACACTATAGTAAAATGCAGTTGCACCACGTTTGTATCCACCCGACAAACTCTGCATATCCGATCAACAAGTTGATCGAAAGACAATAGAGCATCGATGCATAATGTTGCGTTAGCGTGACTGTAATTCAGACCAACTACGCCATCTACAAGTGGAAATGCACTGCTCCAGTATATATTTAACAGAAATGGAGTGTTCTATGCCTTTTTCAAAAACTATAACAATTTAGAAAGAAATTATTTTTCAAGGTTACTGAAACAAATGACTCTTATAAAACAATTTTTTTTTTCTAACTGTTGTGGCTGTTCTGGATTTGTCTGTGATTTTTTATTGATATAAAATTTGCATAATCAGCACTTGTACACGTGTCAGAAGCTCATTGATGATTTAAAAAAAATGTAAAGTTCACATAAAAGTATCCTAACTTTTGCAATTTTAAAACGTGTCATTTTTTTCAAATTAAGGCATTGTGGTAGTTAATTCGGATACCTTTTATGTGAAGTCTAAATTCGCATAAAAATATGCAAACTCTTAATTATTCTTAATTTTCAATTAAAGAGTTCGGATAATCATTATGTAAACTACATAAGTTTGCCACTCTTCAAATTATAACGCATTTGGAAAATCACCCCATTTTGGCCCCTAAACATTGTATATGAGTTGTCTATCTATTTAAGATTGTTGCTGTGTCAATCTCTATATTGGACCATAAATTTTTACTCAAGTTCTAAAAATACAATACTTGGTACAACGTTAATCAACGCATTTTACTGACCATTCCGTTATAAATTGAAAAAATGAGTGAATTAAATATTGACTGTCCAATGATGACTCAATTGACCCATGAATCCAATTCATGGAATAAAATGGAAAATTTAATAACGAAAAGCCAATTTCGACATCATTCCTAATTAATATTCAGACTTGAGCTTAATATCTGAAACATTTTCTTAATATGACTGGTAATAAGTTTGCAATATAAACAAATCTAGATGATGGAACGTAAGGTGAGAGAAACCTCTTCTTTGGCTGTATTAGTCTAAGATAATAATTTTCCAAAGCTTTTAGTCTCTCAAATGAGAACATGAATTACATAATTCAGCAATCTCCTCCAAATTAAAACATAAAACAAGAACGTTTTAAAACATCCAATGCCAAGTCCTAACTGATGGATTAAAGTCGTTCTTTTGAAAACATTCACAAAAATGCAGTGACTCAAGATCAGAAACAAACCAGTTCCATATGAAGTGGAATGCCAAATCCCGAAATCATCAGTAACGATACCTGTCTCTGTCCCGATCTCGGTCTCTGTCACGGCCATAATCTCTATCTCGGTCATAGTCATAATCTCGGTCTCTATCTTTTCCCCTATCTCGCTCTCTACTTCTACTTCTGTGCCTATCCCTAGCACTGTGTTCTCTGTTCTTGCCGCTTTCCCTATCATCCCGGTCCCTCCCTCCATCCCTGCTTCTCTCCTTTCCATCTCTGTCAACCACACCTGCCAAAGTACCACTTCTGTTAGAATAAACTACTACCTGCACCAAGAGACAATTATCTCACCGTTTCAGATGCTACTCAAATTTACACAAATAGTAAGCTCGAGCCATTGTTATTTATATTTGTCTAGTTTAATCAAGATTCACAGAATGGTGGAAACTAGGTTAAAACATAGGTGAATAATATCAATCACTCTAGACAAATATAAATAACATTGGTGCAAGCTTAGCCACCTTAGCCGACATGTTTAATTAGGTTGATCCATAAATCTGATAAAAAAAAGTAGTAGTTCTTATTCTTGATGTAGGTAACTATTGAATTTGAAATGTCATAAAACATGAAATTCTTGATATAGATAACATTTCATTTGAAATATAGTAAAAATGGAAGACAGCTCCAAGAATTATATTCAAAATGGCAATTTACTTTTACACACACACACATATATGCGACAAAATTATGCAGAACACAATGCTTACGCACCTAACTCCTCCACCTCCCATCCTGCACGACCAGCACCTGGAAGAGCCCTTCCAGGTTCAGCTTGTTGGGTTTTGACACGAAACTTTTTCTTTAGATTTCCAAACTCATCATACAGCTCGCCATCATCCTGAAATTGGATTGTAAAGTTTATAAAACTAGCATGTAGCAAGTTATCGAAAGATATGAAGTAAAGAGTAAATCTTACTTCTTCAGCTTCCTTCCGTCGACGCCTAGTTTCCTCGATTTCTTCTTCATCAAGTTCTTTGTAACCACCACCTCGTCCTCCTCTGTTTAATGGTAGATACAAACCCAGCTTAACAGCCTCATGATGTAACAAAATTGAAAGGGAAATTTTTGTACAAAATATTGCCTACATGTTCAGCTGAGATATGCAAATGGAAATGAGCATGGTTTGTGTTGTTACCCTAATAATGGAACAAAGGAGTGTGCCACTTTACTTTGTTCTATATTCATGCCTTCAATTGGTGGAGAACAATGTTAGCTGCCCCTACAGATTGAGCATGAATTATATATTAGCTGCCCCTACAGATTTTTTTTTTTTTTTTTTTTTTTGTTCTAAACCATGTTTAGCAAAGCAGAATTCAAGGTAGAGGTAATCAACAGCAACAAAAGGAGTTGCTGAGATGTGGAGAATGATTGAAGAATTGACCCGGGCTGTACAAGCCTTGCAGCATCAGGGACCCGTGGAAGCCCGAATGGAGATTCCGGAAGGTGACCACAAACAACCTAAGATTTATGAAATCTTGAGGTTGAAGATGAAGTTGTGGATGTAAACCTTTTTCATGAAACTGGAACCAGGAAGGAAATGGCAAGAGGTGGATTGGAGAAGTTGTTACATGAAGATGTTAACGTTTTTCACAAAGTACCGCAACTCAAGGGGCAGGAGGTGGAGTGGAGGAGTTGTTCCATAATTTTATGGTGAGGTTAAGAAATTAACGAGGTTGGCTTAAAAGACCAACTTAAGATGAAATATTATGAGCAAGAACAAGAATGCAAGAAAGCTGAAATTGTGTTAGCGAAGGAGGATTCTTCTTTAAATAAGTATTTATAGATATTGTTAGCAACGGGTCATCAAAAGAGTTTAAACAACAAGATATGTTATCAATTCAATATGGGTGATCCCATAAAGATGAGAGCATTAGAAGTTTTGCTTTACAGACTTTACAAGAGGATTTAAGGAATACTTCTAACAAGGGTAGTCAAATTTCACAGGGATCATGTAAACAGTCATGTTGTGCTTATTTTTGCCCAATGATAAAAGGAAAATAAATTGGAAAAGACATGAGAATTTGAGAGGTCAGTATTAGTACCACAAGCTTTTACAGATGTAATGAGGCATATGATGGATTTATTTGTAGTGATAAGGTTGAGCAACATGAGAAAATGTTTAAGAAGATTATCGAACATGCGATGCATATGGCGATTGGAGAGGTTCCAAGAAACACTTAATTTGTTAGGAACCAAGTTTTTTTCCAACCCGAGGAGAATTGATGCAGGAGCATCCTAGCTGATTAGGAAGCTAATTAAGGTATCCTTATGATTTTAGGACTCTTTAATTGTTTAGAAAGTTTTCTCTTAGTTTTAGATTTCTTCTCTAATTTAGGACTACTTTTTAGTTTCCTTATTTATTTAGCCTTCCTATTTAGTAAATTATTCTAATGAGGAATTTAGTAATAGGGTTTTATTCTAGCTAATATAAATAGGGGCAGCATAGGCTGAAGTACACAGATTTTGTTATGTTTATCATGAACATTCAGATTTCTGAATTATGACCTTTCTAAGCTAACCTAACTTATTGAGATTTCTCATGCCTAAATTCTTCCGCTGCATCAATTGGTATCAGAGGTCACATAAAAAAGACCCTGCAGACTTTTTCTTTCTAATCTAGCCTGATTTGGTAAGATTTCTATGGCTTACACTTTTCCTCTCCATTCCTCTAATTTAAAATCTCCTCTGATTTTGCTCACATGGTTTGACTCTCTTATTCTCAAATTTCATATAATTTAATTAATAACATGGGGGCTCACTCGCCTTTTCCAGATTTAGTTCACTTTGCAAACTTTGCAGTGTTCCTGTTCCAGACATGTTTCCAGGGGGAAAAAAAAAGATAACTGCAGAACCAAAAAAAAAAAAAAAAATTCTGATACTCAGTTTGAAAAATTGAAAATTTGGAGACAAGTTTCTTTTCCAGAAACATGTTTCACAATGGAAAAAGAAAAGAGAGAAGCTGTCTAAAGGACTGGATATCTACTAGGGAATCCCTTTCCACACTGATATTCTCTTTTTTCTGGTTCCATCTGCTTTGGTCCCTCTGTATATCATTTCCCTTGATTTTCTTTTTGGGTTTTTGTAGTGCAGTATAATTACATTTGAAATTTTCTTATATATGAAAATTTATAGAGATGCTAAACACTAAAGAGATATGCAATGCCAACTATTCTAGAATCTGGATGTTTCATGTTAATATGACTACAGATAGCTGTCTCATATGGTATACATTATTTTATTTATCCCTCCACTTTCCATGGAAATGATAGAGAAGTGAAAAGTCAATCAACACTCTAAGACGTAATCACGCAATACTCAGGGCACTACAGGAAAATATCTTAAATCTCATCTTTCTGTGCAGTATTATTTCTGAAGTTTACAGAAGGAACCGCCAAATTGAAAGTAAAGCAACTACATAGCACATACCTTACTCCGCCTTCATTATGACCAGGTTTATTGGTGTTGCAAATATTGCACTTTGTACGTTTTGCCCAGTTGATATTGCCACACCTGAAAAATTGAATGGAAACTTAGAAATTATCAACTTCGGCTGGAAAGATAAACTAAAAGTTCCCAAACTGCTATTCAAGCACACAGAAAATAAAAGAATATGTTTCTAGCTAGCTTACTTTCCCATAACACCAAGTGCAATGCATGCAATTACTATATTAAAATAGCATCACGGACAAACCCTTCAAACACTGACTGACTATCATAATATACTACTCCCTCTATTCAATTTATATAGAGAAGTGGAGAAAAAGTCATTTTTACGGCAAGCTAATAAATTGTCCTTAATATCCTTGTGGTACACTCAATGGATAAATCAACTTGATTTTGTGATTTATAGTTAATGTGATGATATCAAATTTCACTAAGGGCATTGTAATCATTTTAGTCATTCCTACTTCACTAAATGGAAATTTCTCTATGTAAATTGAACGTCAGCTTTAGAAATTTTCTCCAAGTACCCTCTACGTGTATGCAAAAATTTTTAGACCTCTCCACTCACTCAGTAGATTCAAACCTGACCTTCAGTAGGTTATGTCATCAATTAAATTATTGAGTTCACATGACTCATTATCTTTCACCCTACTTATTGCAAAGGTTAAAAGAGACAAATAGGAAAGAGAATGAAGCAAATAGAATAGGAGTACAAAAAATATTAGTGTGATTACATATTGAATCATAGTTAATTTACAATAATTCAGCCAGAATGAAGCAAATAGAATATTGCAGAACAGTAATAAAAGATCTCACATGGGACAAGGCCAGTCATTAGGACCAAAAAGTCCAGTAGAGCCAGGAGCTGATCGACCATGACCCGCAGCATTTTGGCTACCACGACCTCTCCCACGACCACCACCCCCTATGCTCCCACCAGAAGCACCAGAAGGTCGAGCACTTCCACATCGGTTGCACACACCACGAAATGCAAAATTTACATTGGAACAACTGATAAAACAGTCAAACATGAGAGTCCATTTTAAATAAAAATGGAAGAAAATAAAATAAAATATAAACAGATATTATAAAAGAGCAAGAAGAAGCTGCTCACCAATATCACATCACAGACCTTGTATTTGGACACAACCAGTCTCCCTCTTGTTGCCATGCTTTTCCTGAAGCATCACCCCTTCCTCTACCTTTTCCACCATCACCACTCATATCCTTAGCGCCTTCCTCTAACCCACCAAAATCAACAGCAACACTGGGATCAACACCCGAGTTGAAAGTGTTTTCATCTTTGCTTTTGGACTCCGCCATAAAAACTCCAATTATACTACCATGAAAATCCTTGTTGTTGAACCATTCAACAGCAGCTAAAGCAGCATGTGGATCCTCATATGTAACTGTAGCATCCCCCTTGGGCTCATTTGTCATTTTATCCCTATACAACCATACCTTAGGTCGACCAGTTCGCTTGTCTTTCTATTAATAGAAATTACCCAAGCAAAAAAGAAAAAGAAAACAATCAATAAGGGTCTAGAATCAGAACAAAAACATAGAATTAATAAATATACGAGAAATGTTTGGCATTATGTGTAGCAGTAGCAAATAATTAAGCCAAGTACCTTTAGCACCCCAATAGTGCCGAAATACTCAGCCAACATATTCTCATCAGTTCCTTCAGGCAAATTGCAAACATAAATAGACCCATTTGAAGGGGCTCCTTTTCCAGAATAGCTTTCCATGGTTCCCCAATTTCATCAAATTCACCGCTGCAAACGATAATAATCGATTAGCTGAAGTTAACCAGAATCCAAAAATCGCAACGTTTCCTTTAACTGTAGTAAGTAAACAAAAAAAAAAAAGCGCGGTAGTTGGTTAAATACAAAGAAAAGTTATGTTTCCTGAGGCAAGAAAAGAGTCAAAATTGTAAGGTTTCAAGGAAATCGGTAACTCCATTATCGCGTGCTCTCAATTTTAGTGCATGGCGATAGCAGGTTGAATATCATACAGCAAAAGAAAGGAAATGAAAGAAAAAGCAAAGAAATGAAATACCTGCAAATTGAATATTCGAATCACTGAACAGAAGAAACTATCACTGTGAAGATCAACCAATGGTTTCAATTAGGGCTTTGCTCGTCACCTGGAAAAGCAATAATAAGCCACCATGCTTCGATTTTTTTCTTTATATATATATATATATATATATTAATCACAATGATTCGCAATTATAAAGAGCTGAGATGGGATGAGAGCACTCCCACGATAATTATCGTGAGGCCCTATATATATATATAGTTTGTACCCAAATTTGACTAGTTAGATTGTGGGTTAGTTTCACCACAAATTTGTAAATCCAAATTATACGTCAACATTTTTAAGTACAAATGTATTTTTATGATTTTTATTGTTGTTAACGCCAGTGGCGGAGCGATAAGTGAGTTTATTAATTGAAGAGCTAAGTGACAAAACGATTTTTAGGTTTTGCGCGTTGCTGAAATTAGTTAGTTTTAAAAACGGTTTTTAGAGTCGCCACCCGTTTTCGGGACATCAAATTATAATTTTCAAGAAAGAAATGACTCCGTTTTTTTTTAAAGACACTGGTTAAAAAATTAGAGATTCCGGGTAAGGTACGACGGTTTAAATTTTACTTAAACCGCCGCCCGGTAAAACCGGCCTCTTGGTTTGTTTTTCTTTCCAAAATTTAAGTTCTCTATTAAAAAGGTCATTGCGTGATTTAAGCTATCAATGTTCCTAATTGTCTTTATCATTTTCGAATTTGCAACCCTAACCTAAGCTTTAAGAAGGTTGCGAAACAAGTTCTAGGATTCTCAGGTTGAGCACAAGAACTCACTCACAAAGATTTACTAGTGTTTGGGCTCGAAACTCACAAAATAATGTAAAAACAATTTAAAGCAATGAAAATTATCTCAATGAAAAAGACACATATAAAAACAAAATGCTAAAATTTAATTCACACATTGTTCTGAAATTCAAACATTGTTCAACATTCTTAGATAAACAAAAACATGAGCTAAATCATAAAGTTCTCTTCTTCTTCATTTGGTCATATTTAGGTCGGAGCTATATTGTGGTAGTCTGGAAATGGATTAGTCCTAAAACTGGGCTCGCTCTTCTCCGGGTCTGGTATTTTCCCTTCCTCAATCGGATTCTAGATCTCGTGTCGTAACCTGGTGCTTTTTTTCTGTCTCATGCCCCTGAGTTTGATGAAATTGACAGTAAGCTCTCTCATTATAATTGTCAAGCAGGGTATTGAGTGGTCGAGGGTCGAGAGGTTGGAGAAGACCAACGGCTGAAGTCTTTTCAACACTTCTAACATTGGTATTGTGAGCTTAGAAAATTTCCTCGGGGTTCTAGTGGTCGCTCTGCCTATCAGTGATACCGTAGGCTTGTTCCCTGGCTCGTAGGATTTGTTCTCATTAATCTGGTGTTCAGTTTGCTTATGCTTTTGAATGTATGACTCGATGTTCAGCTCCCTCAGTGCTTGAGCAATTCATTCTTGAACCCTGACATTGATTTCGGTTTCCAATTCGGCTTTTATTTCAGCCTTCACCTCAGCTTTCATTTCGGCTCTCGTTCTTCTCATTGCGGCCTCGAACTCACTGATGTCGGAGACCTTGCTTGAACTTTTCCTAGCCATCTCAAGTGATTGAGTACTGTAAATGTTGAAACCTCAAGCTTAGGTCCCTTAAAACTGCTTCGATTTCCATTGAATCAGCTTTTGTCTTTACAACTTTGTCTCAAATAGTTTCCAGAAAAATTACAAAATCCAAACAAAATCCCCTCAGATCTGATTCTCAATTTCAAATTGAATTTGAAATTGAAATCGGTTACGATGATTTTGAAAGAAAAATAAACTCAGGAAGTTCTAATTTCTCAAAAACCAGAAAAGCCTAAAATTTCCCCCAAAATTCGAATTACAGAAACCCTAAAGATTTAGAAGCTTACAAATTTTTTTCCCTCTTTTGTTCCAGAACTTCCCTTTTGAAGGGAAGCCTTCGCGTGGGCTCCTGGCTGACGTCGTTCCCTTGCGTGGCCGACAGCCACCTGCTGTTGCCGCTTCTGGCCAATAGCAGTCCCTTCGATCATCTTCTTTCGTCTCTTCCTTTCCCTTTAGGCTCCGCTTTCCGTCTTCTGTCTCCATCAGCTTTCACCATCCCTCATCTCTTCCTTTCTCTTTTCTATTTCGATTTCAACTTTCTTCGTTTTGTTTTCTGTTTTCGATTTTGTTTGCCTCCTTTTTCAATCTTCTTTCTTTTGATTTCTTTATTTTTTTTTGTTTTTCATTAAACCAAAACGACATCGTTTTCAGATTAAACGACATCGTTTTGGCCCCTCCTTTTTGGCGCTTCTACTTTTCACCCTTCCAGTTTCCAAAATTCTATTTTTAACCCCTCTTCTTTCTTTCCTATTTCAATCGTGCCCTTCCTTCCCTTTTTCAACTATCCTAATTTTTTCCTGTCTCTTTTTATTTTCTTCAATTTCACCCTTTCTCTTTTTAATTTGTTTTCCCCTCTTTTTTTTTTTAATTCTCCTTTGAAATTCTTTTCTCATATCTTTTTTTTCCTTTAATTTTTTTTCTTTTCTTTTTCTTAAATAAATTCAAAATGCACATACAAATAAAGATAAATTACAAAATTTTTTAAATTTAAATTCAAATATTCACTTAATTAAACTTAAAGTAATTAACCCAAAAAGACATTTAACTAATATTTTGCAAATTGAAAAATTTAAAGAGGAAGGAGAATTTGAGATATTTTTCAAAATGAACCAAAAGTTATAATAATTTTAGAATGATAAATTGGCTTGATCGGAATCCAAAACTTTAAAAACTTTTGGGATTGGGCAAAAATTTGAGTGTCAACAGTTTGCCCCCACTTTGATATAAGTTGTGCAAAGCATGAATTTATATCAAAGTAGCAGCTGACGCAAAGATGAGGGCACTTACCTGGGGGTATTGTTGATGATGAATCTTCCCGTTTCTTCTAAGGAAGCTGATCTCCCATTTCTTATAAGGAAGCTGATTTGATGAATCTCCCCATTTCTTCTAAGGAAGCTTGATTTGATGGATCTCCCCGTTTCTTCTAAGGAAGTTGATCTCCCCATTTCTTCTAAGGAAGCTAATTTGATGAATCTCCCCATTTCTTTCAATGAAGCTTGATCTTGATCTGGTTCTCCCCATTTCTTCTAAAGGAATTGATCTGAACCTTCCCATTTCTTCTAAAGAATCTAACTTGAAACCTCCTCATTTCTTCTAAAGGAATGCTTTGACGATTCTTCCCATTTCTTCTAAGGAATGCTTTGACGGTTCTTCCCATTTCTTCTAAGGAGTGCTTGAATCTCCTTATATCTTCTAAAGGAATGCTTTGACGATTCTTCCCATTTCTTCTAAGGAATGCTTCGACGATTTTTCCCATTTCTTCTAAGGAACACGTGTTTGAATCTCCTCATTTCTTCTAAAGGAACTATTCTCATTTCTTCTAAGGAATCTGATTTAAATCTCCTCATTTCTTCTAAAGGAATTGATCTGAATCTTCCCATTTCTTCTAAGGAATATGACTTGAAATCTCCTCATTTCTTCTAAAGGAATGCTTTGAATCTTCCAATTTCTTCTAAGGAATCTTTTGAATCTCTTCATTTCTTCTATAGGAATTGATCTGGATCTTCCCATTTCTTCTAAGGAACCTAACTTGAAACCTCATCTTTGTCGTCCATTGTTGTCGGAAGGATCTCTCACTGTTGTTGAGAAGTTTTATTGTCTTTGACTTTTCTTTTTGAATGTTGATTCCCCTAATGCATAGGGTATTTTATTCCTGCAAAATTTCAATACTGATATACAGATGCATTGTTAGTCAAATGCATGTATGCATGGCTTTCTAAATGCAATCCTATTTTAATGCACCGGCTGCGAGTCGTAAAACCGACTAGGGTGGCGCAAAATTCACAATTGACTTTTCAAAAGATCCCGTTTTAGGACTAGATTAGATGGCTTTCCTCATTCTTTTCTCATCGTGTCCATTTCTTTGACACTCATTTGAGTATCTTCTTATGCTATCTGTATTTGAACCTTTTCGCCGTCAGGCTTTCCCATGCCCCCAAGGCTTTCTTATTTTTCTTGCGCATTCGTTGCCTCTTGACTGGAACAATTGTTTCATTCTTTTCCATTTAGGAGCTTCCCGATTCTCAGAACAGCGAGCCTACTGTCTCTTTTTCAAACCGGCCTTTGACCATTGGGAGGATTGTTCATCACAACATATTTCAGTATTTTGTCTTTATATTAGTATTTTCATCAAGATAATTAGCTTTACTTCAATTTGTTTTTGTGACATCCTTGACCAAAAGCATACGTCTTTTTGACGTCATTTCACACATTTTATGCATTTTTGTTTAAATGCATTAAAGTTATGACATGATATATGTCATTTACATGAAATATATGATTTGGGAAATAATTATAAATGAGTTAAAAATGATAAACAAGAGTGGTTTTAAGTGTGTTTATCGTCGAAAGACATAAACGGAGCAAAGTAGGGTTTTCGGACCTGCGCGATCGGAAAATGCCGAAATCGCGTCAAATATGAGTCAAATGATTTTGATATGATTTTATATGTTCACATACATAATTTAAAGAGTTTTGGGACTAAAATTATACGACGACGTCGTACGGTTTTAATTCCGTAAAAATCGTTGAGCTTCGGACTCGGTGTAGGGCACCGGTCGAACCGCGACAAATTTTCGGATTCCGATTTTTACGAAATTTCATACACATGTTATACTATTTATTTTGACACCGAAAACAATTTTTAAGCTGGTGCTAGATTGATTTGGGGGCTGGAATTAAAGAAAGTTAGATGTGATGGAAGTAAATAAAAGTAAATAAAGATATTTACTAAAGGTATAATATAATAAAAGTGATATTTTCATGCAAAACAAAAATGGCAAGCAGCTGCTGGCTGT